>CAUYPK010152758.1:0-26785 GCA_963574355.1 Loris lydekkerianus
GGGGACGGGGGGGGGGGGGGCGGATGGCCCTCCACGCGCGTGCACTTGGGGGAGCTGTCCCCGGACGCGGAGGCACTCACTGCGCTTTCACCTGGGGCAGCTTGTGACCTCGAATCAATTACACTTAGAAATATCTGTGAAGTCCTCTGTAGATTTTGCCAAAGAGCTGTAGACAGTGAGGAAGGGAGGGAGGATGGACAAGATATGCAGAGGGGACATTTGGAGCAGCTGAGTAGCTGAGTGGGCCATCCGCCTTGGATCTGGTACTAGATTTTTCTGTGCAGAGCCAACTAGCTCAGCAAGGAACTGAGTGCCCTAGGCTAGCCCTTCTCACTGTGCCTATCAGCCCCAACACACTCAGCCATTCACTGCCTTTTCATCTGCCCCCTAGGTTCTGGAGGACACATGCCAGCGGCAGGACTTCAACCCCAGTGAATACGATCTAAAGTGAGTGTGCAGGTTCCTCCAGAGCCCATATCTGTGTCCACCTCTCTCTGAACATACTGGCTCTGGCTTGGTAGAGCCACCCTGGGTGGCTTAAAACAATGGAATTGGGCTTGGCTTTGGTAGCTCAGCAGCTAGGGTGCCAGCCACATACACCAAAGCTGGTGGGTTCAAACCTAGCCCTGGCCGGCCAAACAACAATGACAACTACAACCAAAAAAAAAAGCCAGGCATTGTGGTGGGTGCCTGTCGTCCCAGCTACTCCGGAGGCTGAGGCGAGAGAATCACCGAAGCCCAAGAGTTTGAGGTTGCTGTGAGCTGTGATGCCACAGCACTGTACAGAGGGCAACATATTGGGACTCTGTCTCAAAGAAAAAAAAAAAGGAATTGTATTCTCTCTGCCTTCTGGAGACCAGTTATTGGGTCCCACACTGTCCATGTGTCCTGGGGATCCTTCCTACCTCCCTCCAGCTCCTGGCGGCTCCTTTGCTGTGGCCAGATCCTTCTACTTTGTCTTCTCCTGGCCTTTCCTACTCTCTCTGTCTTATGTCTTCTGACCTTGTCATTGGATTTAGGGCCCACCTGGATAATCCAGGATGATCTTACCTCAACATCCATCGTTATATCCACAAAATCTGTAAACCAAAGAGAGGGCTCTCACCAAAGTCTTGGGTGTCTGAGACAGCAGCAGGGTCACAGCCCTCACAGTGGAAGGATGTGGGTTTCTTTTTCTTTTCTTTCTTTTTTTTTTTGAGATGGAGTCTCACTCTGTCACCCTGGGTAGAGTGCTTTGGTGTCATGGCTCACAGCAACCTCAACTCCTGAGCTCAAGCGATTGCCTTAGCTTCCCGTACAGCTAGGACTATAGGCACCCACCACAATGCTCTGCTAGTTTTCCTATTTTTGGTAGAGACAGGGTCTTGTTCTTGCTCATGCTGGTCTTAAATTCCCGAGCTCAGGCATTCCTCCTGCCTTGGCCTCCCAGAGTGCTGGGATCACAGGGGTGAGCCCTCACGGTGATTTGTGGGACTTGGCACCTGCCAAGTCTTCCCAGCCTTCTACCTCCTGTGCTGATTTCTTGAGAATCCCAGGATGTGTCCTCTTTTCTAGGCAGTGTTGAAGGCTGAAATCAAAGTTTCCTCTTTCTCAGTTCCTCAAGTACCCTTGGGCTTCATGAACTCTGCTCACCAGCTGTTTCCTGGTGGCAGCTTGGTGTTTGTGGAGTGGGCCGGCCACTTTGTGTCCATTTAGGTTTCACACAGGTTCCCCTCACCCCTTTAGTGTTTTTTCCTCCAAACTTCATTCTGTCTGCTGTGTCTCCTTTAAAGTCAGGGCTACACAGCCACTGTGGAAGCTGTAGGCAGCAGCTCAGAGGACTACAGAGTGACTCCTAGGGTTGACTGGTATTGCTGCTCCCACAGAGTTCTTGGAACTAGTAGTTGGGATGAGAGGAATGTGGGATCCTGAGAACTATGCGCCTCGTGGCTGCAGTCCTCCCAGACATGGGAAGGGGCCGCATGAGGAAGTGTCCAGGGTCCAGGGTTCAGGTCTTCCAGACCTGCCCTCCTCTCTCTTCCTGCCTGTTCTTTTTCCTCTTCTCTTGGGCGGGTGCTTGATTCCTCATTGGCCTCTGGGCGAGGTGTAATCTCAGCACAAGAGCCCCAGTTCTGCCTTCCTTGGCCTGGGCTTTCTGTCTGCTTTTCTCATCTGAGTTTCTGGTTTTCTTGGACTGCCAAGCATGACTGTGGCTGTGCCTTCAGGAGAGGCAGGTGTCTTGGAGGTCCATTCTGGACATGTTGGAGGCCTCTGCCCTTCCCTCCGGACTCATCAGATCTCTCAGTTCCCCCTAGTTGCTGCTGCTGCTTCTTCTTCTTCTTCTTCTTCTTCTTCTTTTTTTTTGTTTGTAGAGACAGAGTCTCACTTTACCACCCTTGGTGGAGTGCCGTGAAGTCACAGGACCCACAGTAACCTCCAGCTCTTGGGCTTCTGCGATTCTTCTGCCTCAGCCTCCCGAGCAGCTGGGACTACAGGCGCCACAACGCCCGGCTATTTTTTGGTTGCAGTTCGGCCGGGGTTGGGTTTGAACCCGCCACCCTCGGTATATGGGGCGGGCGCCCTACTCACTGAGCCACAGGCACCACCCTTTTTTTTTTGAGTTTCACTCTATCACCATGGATAGAGTGTCTTGGTGTCACAACTCACAGCAATCTCAAACTCTTGGGCTTGAAGAATCCTCCTGTCTCAGCCTCCCAAGTAGCTGAAACTACAGGCGCCAGATACAAGACCCAGCTGGTTTTTATATTTTTAGTAAAAGTGGTGTCTCATTATTGCTCAGCCTGATCTCCAACTCCTGAGCTCAAGCAATTCACCCACCTCAGCTTCCCAAAGTGCTGGGATTACAGGCATGAACTACTGTACCCAGTCCCCTCAGTTGCTTCTTAGAAGCCCCATTCCCTTGACCCTAGAAAACCTCTGGTTCTCCCTGTGCAGGGTGACAGGGAATGAATGCTGGGCTCGCCTGTTCTCTGAAGGATCCTCTCTGGCCCTACTTTCTTGACTAGAATCCCCTGTGCTTGCTTAGATCCTCGTGGGGCAGTTCATACCTTCAGGATACGGCCAGAGAGACCAGCAGGCTGCTCCAGGGTTGGGGGACGTGGCTTTGCCATCTGGTCTCAGCCCTTTGTTGAGTTCTGGCCATAGTGAGTGCCTGAGTTTGCTGTGAGGACTTTGGGCTGGGTTGTTCCATGTGTGGCTTCTCAAAAAGCTCTGCTTCCCCTTGCTTGTGTTTGAGGTTGTGGCCCTATTTGGGGCATGGCGGGAAGCAGGAGCAATGGTGGCAGGCCTCATCTTGGTGGCTGATGCACATTCAGATCGGCCAGGGCAGCTATGTTTTGTCCGAGTGCAGCTCTGGGCTGTGATGGCACAGGGCTGTCCTGTCAAAACACAGAGTGCAGCAAGGTACAGGCCTCTGAGTCTGTGTCTGTATTTCCAGAGGGTCTGCAGTTGCCACCACTGCTGCAGACTCAGGGAGCAGCTGTGTGCTGACCCAAAGGCCAGCATCAGTGTTCTCCCTGTCTTGCCCTCTTGCACCCTCTCTGTGTCAGTGCAGGAGTTCTCTTTCCTTTTGGATGCCCCCTACCCCCCATAGTTGAAACCTTTTGTTTCCTGGTGACTTTCTGTTTTGAGGGGCAGCTGGGTGGAGTTGCAGTAAGATGTGGACAGGGTTGGGAGTGTGTTGGGGTCGGCAGGGCCGCATGTGGGCTTTGGTCTTGTTTTGCAGGTTTCAGAGGAACGTGTTGGACCTCTCTCTGCAGTGGAGATTCGCCAACCTGCCCAACAATGCTAAGCTGGAAATGGTGCCTGTCTCCCGGAGCCGCGAGGGGCCCAAGAACCTGGTAGGTGGTGCTGGTGGGGCAGTAGGCCTGCTTCTAAGCACAGGATAAGTAGGCAAGTGGATTAAACAGGGCGGTGTGCCACAGGGTGGGGAGGGCTGGGAGGGTGAGGCTGAGTCTTTATACTGATTCTCCTCAGGTCAAGCCAGAGCAGCTTTTTCTACTTTGATAACGTATGACTAAAAAAGAGACTTTTCATTTTTCTTTCTCTTTTCTTTTCTTTCTTTCTTTCTCTTTTTTAAAAATTGAGACAGAGCCTCACTCTGTCACCCTCAGTAGAGTGCTATAGTATCCCATCCCTCAGCAACCTCAAACTCTTGGGCTTAAGCAATTCTCTTACCTCAGCCTCCCAAGTAGCTGGGACTGTAGGTGCCTACCACAATACCCAGCTATTTTTTTTTTTTTTTTTTTTTTTGAGAGAAGATCTCATCTCCTAGGCTGTAGTACAGTGGTATCATCACAGCATTATAGCTTACTGCAACCTTAAAACTCCTGGGCTGTAGTTCAACATATGCAAATCTATAAATATAATACATCACATCAATAAAATAAAAACAAAGACCATATAATTCTCTGAATTGATGCAGAAAAAGCCTTTGATAATATCCAGCATCCTTTCATGATCAGAACACTTAAGAAAATAGGCATAGAAGGGACATTTCTTAAGCTGATAGAGACCATCTACAGCAAATCCACAGCCAACATCATTTTGAATGGTGTAAAATTGAAAACATTTCCACTCAGATCAGGAAGAAGGCAAGGATGCCCACTGTCTCCACTGCTATTCAACATAGTAATGGAAGTCTTAGCCATCGCAATCAGGCAAGAGAAGGCGATCAAGGGTATCTAAATAGGGTCAGAGGAGATAAAATTTTCACTCTTTGCTGATGATATGATCCTATACCTGGAAAATCCCAGGGACTCAACTTCAAAACTCTTAGAAGCGATCAAGGAATACAACAGCATCTCAGGATACAAAATCAATACTTACAAATCAGTAGATTTTATATATGCCAATAATAGTCAAGCTGAAAATACAGTCAAGGACCCTAGTCCTTTTGCAGTAGTTCCAAAGAAGATGAAATATTTGGGAATTTACCTAACAAAGAACATCAAAGATCTCTATAAAGAGAACTGTGAAACTCTGAGAAAAGAAATAGCTGAAGATGTTAACAAATGGAAAAACATACCATACTCATGGCTGGGAAGAATCAACATTGTTAAAATGTTCATACTACCCAAAGCAATCTACAAATTTAATATGCAATCCGTATTAAAGCACCATTGTCTTTTTTTTTTTTTTTTTTTTTAAGAGAGACAGAGTCTCACTTTATCACCCTCAGTAGTGATTCTCTTGCCTCAGCCTTCTGAGTAACTGGGCCTGCAGGTGCCCACCACAATGCCTGGCTATTTTTGTTGTTGTTGTTGCAGTTTGGCTGGGACTGGGTTCAAACCCGCCACCCTTGATATATGGGGCCAGCGCCTTACCCACTGAGCCACAGATGCCACCCTAAAGCACCATTTAAACTCATACTTTAAAGTCATACTTTAAAGAACTTGAAAAAATACTACTTCGTTTTATATGGAATCAGAAAACACCTCGAGTAGCGAATACATTACTTAGAAATAAGAACAAATCAGGAGATATCACGTTACCAGACTTTAGGCTATACTGTAAATCTCTAGTGATCAAAACAGCATAGTACTGGTACAAAAACAGGGAGATAGATTAATGGAACAGAATAGAGAACCAAGAGATGAACCCAGCTACTTATCGTCATTTGATCTTTGACAAGCCTATCAAAAATATTCGGTGGAGAAAAGACTCCCTATTTAACAAATGGTGCTGGGTGAACTTGCTGGTGATCTATAGAAGACTGAACCTGGACCTACACCTTTCACCATTACCAAAAATTGATTCTTACTGGATAAAAGATTTAAACTTAAGACATGAAACTATAAAAATACTAGAAGAGAGTGCAGGGAAAACACTTGAAGAAATTGGCCTGGCAGAATATTTTATAAGGAGGACCCCCCGGGAAATTGAAGCAACACCAAAAACACATTACAGGGATCTGATCAAACTAAAAAGCTTTTGCACAGCCAAGAGCACAGTAAGTAAAGCAAGCAGACAACCTTCAGAATGAGAGAAGATTTTTGCAGGTTATACTTCCAACAAAGGTCGGATAACTAGAAACTATAGAGAACTCAAACTAATCAATAAGAAAAGAACAAATAACCCCATTCTATGTGGGCAAGGGACTTGAACAGAAACTTCTCTGATGAAGACAGGCGCATGGCCTACAAACACATGAAAAAATGCTCATCATCCTTAATCATCAGAGAAATGCAAATCAAAACCACTTTAAGATAATCATTTAACCCCAGTAAGATCGCCCCAGATCACAAAATCCCAAAACTACAGATGTTGGCGTGGATGTGGAGAGAAGGGAACACTTCTACACTGCTGGTGGGAATGCTAATATGACCTTTTTGGAAAGAAGTTTGGAAAATACTCAAAGAACTAAAAGTAGACCTACTGTTCAATCCTGCAGTTCCTCTACTAGGTGTATACCCAGATGATCACAAATTATTTTACAACAAAGACATTTGCACCAGAATGTTTATTGAAGACCAATTCATAATTGCCAAGACACAGAAACAGCCCAAGTGCCCATTGACCCATGAATGGATTAACAAATTGTGGTATATGTACACCATGGAATACTATGCAGCCATAAAAAAGATGGAGCCTTCACACCTTTTATGTTTACCTGAATGGAGCTGGGACATATTCTTAGTAAAGTATTTCAAGAATGGAAAAAAAGTATCCATTATATTCAATACTACTATGAAATTGATAATAATCATCTACACATACATATGAATGGTAAAACATAACTACAGTCCAGAAAGTAGAAGAGGCGGGGAGGGGGGATATAGGAGGAGGGAGGGTATTTGGGGGAACCTTTCCTTGAACTCTTGGCCTCAGGTGATCCTTCCACTTCACCCACCCGAAGTGCTGGGATTACATGCATGAGCCACCATGCTAGGCCAAGACTTCTAATTCTTCATGCAATTTTTTTTTTCTTTTCCTTTTTTTTTTTTTTTTTGTGAGGTTAATTGTGCTATACATTTCTCAGCTTGTCAGCAGATTCGCCCACCAACCTGATGTTTCTTGTCATAGAATCACCCAAAATCTTAGAGCCTGAAGTGCTGTGTGGATCTTTCAGTTTTCATCTGGGCCATGGCGGGGCCCAGGGCTGCTCCAGGGCCCCTGCAGCAGGACCCCAGCCACACTCTGACTGTGTCCACTGCTCTTTACCAAGTCCAGAACTTTCAGGTTCTAGAGATTTTAGTGAGCATGGATGGGGTTATTGTAGACAAAATCAGCAGCCATAGCACAACTGCTCTCTTCCCTGCCTCGCTGGTCCTCTACTTATTTAATTGTATGTCCTCCCATCACAGAGGAAAGCAGGTTTTTATCCTTGTCAAGAGATGGGGAGGCTTGGCCTTGGGAACAGTAGTAGCTCTCCAAAGCCTACTGCTGGCCAGTACCAGAGTCGGGGCTGGAACTGACCCCGACACCAATCTTCTCCATTACAACTGTGATCTTCAAACTGCCACATAGAAGGAGCCCTGGGTTCCTGTGGGGGTTCCCCAAGACCCTGGGAGCAGAAAGGAGCCTGTGACATGCGTTCACACAGAGCACCTTCTCTGTGCACTGTTGAGAGTTAACATCAATGTGCACGTGAAGGAAGAGTCCTGTGGTGATAACGTCAGGGCAGGCTGTGACTTGGATAGCAGGTGCTTCTGACAGGAGCGGGTGTCGATGTGAGTCTGTGCCTGGGCTTTGTAGCCGTGTCCTTCCTAGTGTGACTATCGCATGGCAGAGAAACCGTAAGGGAGATTCCCTGCTTTTAGGGGTTATAGTCTTGTGCTTCTGTTTAGAGACATAAGCATGAAAAATAGACTTGTAAAAATAACATGTTCGGTTTGGCGCCTGTAGCTCAGCAGCTAAGGTGCCAGCCACATACATCAGAGCTAGCAGGTTCGAATCCAGCCCGGGCCTGCCAAATAACAATGACAACTACAACTAAAAAAGAAAATAGCTGGGCGTTATGGTGGGTGCCTATAGTCCCAGCTACTTGGGAGGCTGAGGCAAGAGAATCTCTTGACCCCAAGAGTTTGAGGTTCCTGTGAGCTGTCATGCCATGGCATTCTACCGAGGGCAACATAGTGAGACTCTGTCTCCACAAAAAATAAATAAAATAAATAAATAAAAGTAGCATGTTCATTTATGGAAAAAAATTCAGAAAATACAATGTCTTGGTTACCTATAGCCAAATGACAAATTACCCTAAAACTTGGCATCTTAAGACAGCAGCAGACATTCACCATCTCACGTGGTTTCTGTGGGTCAGGAATTGGGGAGCAGCTCAGCTCGGTCTCTTGGGAGGCTGTGGCTGGACTCTGATGAGGGATAGGGCTGGCCCTTGAAATATGTCTCCCTCCCACAGCCTTGGTGTGTTGGGAGGCTCTGTGTTCCTCTAGTCTCCAGAATGCACGGGAGGGCAGCCCTTCTCCTTGGGGGCGTGGGCTGTGCTGTGCTGGGATGGCTGCCTTCCTCCTGACAGAGCCCTCATGTCTTGACCTCTCCAGGTTCGCATCGCAGTGCAGCTGGACGATGGCTCCAGGTTGCAGGACACTTTCTGTTCAGGCCAGACCCTCTGGGAGCTTCTTAGCCATTTTCCACAGACCAGGTGAGTGTTGGCAGGTGGGTTCCTGGCTCTTCCCCACCTTCTTTAGTAGGGACTCTGCCCAGCTGGCCAGTGCCACTTGGCGCTTGGTGGTCTGGGTAGCAGGCTGAGTGTGGATTTCTGGCTTGTTGGCTGGCACAGGCAGGAGTGGATCACCTGCGGCTCATCTGACTGAGTTTCTGGCTCAGCACCTCAGCCTTGCTCTTTTAGAAAAGCAAGGATGTGCTTCTGTCCTGTGGGGGTCTGAGACATCCCTGAGGGGCTGGTGAATGGTGAAGTGGGGTGCTGGGTCAGCCCTCTTCCTACTTGCTTTTTCGGCACCAAATCAGTGTTTTGGGGACGCTCAGATACGTGTGGTGACTCCTCAGCTGGCAAATCCTGTGAGCGTCAGGTTCCCTTGTGAGAAAAGAAAATCTTAATAATTGATGTGTTTGTTTCCCTCTGTTGGTTAATGGTTTCAACTTTATTCCTCTTGGTGTGGGTTGGAAGTCTTTGTCCACTTTCAAAGTCCTGAGCTGCAGAGTGTAAGGGACTTCAGGAGGATGCGGTGTCTCCTGTGTGTTCCTAGTGGAGTCGCTCACCCTCTGCACCTGTCTCCACATCTGTATTGCAGATGGAGGAGTCAGGTGTTTTGAGTGCCAAGAACAGGGCCTGGTACTGCATTTCCCATTTGTATGAAGGTGACTGGTGGGGCACTTGAGGTGGCCCCAGGTGGGAGGCTCAGGCCACCAGAGACAACCTGTGCTGACAGTGTGGCAGGTGTCATGCTGATGGCCAACGGGGCTGCAGTCTCAGAGACCCTAGCATGAGCACTCCTAGGGGTTGTGGGCCAAGTTCAAAGGGGGTTTGAGAACAAATGGAGGGTGGGGTGTGTGTGTGGACTGAGCAGAAGCATGTGATTCTTCTCCCTCCCCAAATGCACCAAGCGAAGGAACTAGGCCCAGGAACTTAGCCTAGTATCCCCAGGTCAGGAGGGAGCCTTGGACTGGGCAGTGGTGTGGTGGGGATGGAGACGCACTGGGATCCTGGGTTCCTTTTGCTCTATGCTCTTCTCAGGGGAGGGTGAGACTTGGAGCCTTCTAGACGGGGAGTGCCTGCATTGTCAAGAACACATTATGGGATTAGGTGAGCATGGACCCAGTGGATATGGCTCCCAGATGTGGCAGCCAAGGCACCCCATGGCAGGAGTCTGGAAAAGTCTCCAGGGAGCCTGCTGGCTTGAGGGGTCCTGAGAGCTGGGTGGGAGTCTCTTAGGTACCATGTAGTTAAGGAACAGGGAACAGTAGAACAGCAGGGGAAGGGCCTAGAGCCCACTGCCCCCACACACACACCCTTGGGCCTGGTGACAGTTGGGCATGTGTGTAGTATGTGTTCACGAGTCCACTTCAGTGTGTAAACCAGCGAGTATGCAAGGTAACTTGTGCCTGACTTTTGCTGGTGGATGTGGCACAGATGTCTCTCTGTAGCTTCTGTTATGGTGACCTCCTTCTCGCTGTTTCCTGGCTGTGATGTGGCCTCCCCTGTGTACCGGCCACCCGCAAAGTGTTTCCAGCATGCTACCATATGAGCAGGGCCCATCAGGCCGTGGGTAGGTGTCTTTGCATCCCAACAGCCCTGATCCTCTTGTAGGACATTTTGCACAGGTGAATTTGCTGGACCTAGATGTGGAGTTTCTTTAAATTTCATTCCAAAAGTGCAGACCTGAGCTTTGACTTGGTTGCTGGCACTCACTGCCATGAGCGAGACCCCACGGTGGGTTGTGTTTCCAGCCCCTCCACCATGAGGATTAAATGCTGGGGCTGCATGAGGGGCTGCTGGTAACCAGCTGGTCCCTGATAGGTCCATATGAGGGGAGGGGGCCATTGTTCAGCAGCTTTGGGGTGGCCTGAGCCTGTGCAAGCAGCATTGGGAATTGAAATCCCCACAGCGTGGGACAGGCAGGAGCTGCTTTCTTTCTTGATGTTCTCCAGAAGGGGGAAGGGGGCAAAGGAGATCTAAGGGCTGTGCTGGGGTATCCTGGTTAGGGGGCTGCAGGCCACACAGTCCACTCAAGAACCTTGTGGAGGTTAGCGAGGTGTCGAGGGATAAAGCCTGCTTCGTGGGTGATTCCTGGGGTGGGAGCTGGCGCATGTTCAGAAGGGAGCAGCACCTTTGCATGGGCATCGCATTGGAGAGTGGCTCATGGCCCAGCCCTGGTCCCCTAGCACTGGCCACTGGGCATACCATGAGAGCACATGTGCAGGCCACGGTGGTGGTAATTGAGATGTTCTCATAGGTATGTTAAAGGAAGAATAAGAATGGGGGGCTCTGTGCCTGTAGCACAGTGGTTACGGTGCCGGCCACACGCACTGAGGGTAGCGGGTTCGAACCCAGCCCGGGCCTACCAAACAACAACTACAACCAAAAAAATAGCCGGGCGTTGTGGTGGACACCTGTAGTCCCAGCTACTTGGGAGGCTGAGGCAAGAGAATTGCTTAAGACCAAGAGATTGAGGTTTCTGTGAGCTGTGACCCCGCGGCACTCTACCAAGGGCAACATAGACTCTGTCTCAGAAAAAAAATAAATGGGCTTGGTGCCTGTGGCTCAGGTGACTAAGGCACTAGCCACATACACCTGAGCTGCTGGGTTCAAATCCAGCCCAGGCCCGCCCAACAACTATGACAGCTGCAACCAAAAAAAACCCAAAACAAAACAAAACAACAACAACAACAAACAAAATAGCCAGGTGTTGTGGTGGGTGCCTGTAGTCCCAGCTACTTGGGAAGTGGAGGCAGGAGAATTGCTTGAGCCCGGGAGTTGGAGGTTGCTGTGAGCTGTGATGCCATGGCACTCTACCCAGGGTGACAGTTTGAGGCTCTGTCTCAAAAAACAAAAACATAGATAGGCTTGGTGTCTGTAGTACTGTGGTTACAGCGTCAGCCACATGCCTTGAGGCTCCTAGGTTTGAGCCCAGCCTGGGCCAGCTAAACAATGACAACTGCAATAACAACAAAAATAGCCAGACGTTGTGGCAGGTGCCTGTAGTCCCAGCCACTTGGGAGGCTGAGGCAGGAGAATCACTTGGGACCAAGAGTTTGAGGTTGCTGTGAGCTGTGATGGCATGGCACTCTACCAAGAGTGGCATAGTGAAATTCTGTCTCAAAAAAAAAAAAAAAGAAAAAGAAAAGAATGGGAGTAATTAAGTTTAGTAATATGTATAATTAACTCACTATACCGAAAATATTATCCTTTGAACAAGTGTAATCAGTAGAAAAATGAAATGTTTTATGTACCTACGTTGGTTCGAAGTCTTCGAAATCTGGTGTCGGTGACACTGGGGCTATCTCCCTCCACTGGGGCTGGCCACTCCCCTCCTTCTGACTCTGGTGCAGTTCTGACTCTGGTGCAGGGGCACCTGGTCCTGAGTAACCCCATTTTCCCCGTAGCCTAACAAACTACCCACTGGGTGGGTGTATAGCCATGCTGACCTCTGGGCACTCTTCCCCATTTACCCAGCCTGGTCCTGTTTTAACTTAGGGTCTTTAAGGTGGAGAGTACCCTTCAGCGATTCAGACAGAATGTGGGTATGGTGCAGTGCCTGTGGCTGAAGGAGTAGGGCATCGGCCCCATTTGCCGGAGGTGGTGGGTTCAAACCTGGCCCTGGCCAAAAAAAAAGAATATGGGTATGAAGATTTATAATTACAGGCCCTGGGGGTACGGGGCACAGGTAGGGTCCACATGGGACCCTTCAGCACCAGGAGATAGAAGGAGAGGGAATGACTGCCTAGGTCTGGGTGGCCCACAAAGGGTCTGGGGGCCCTTTCATGAGTCTGATGTCTGCATTGACCACAGTGAAGAGCTGAGAGGAGCCTGAGAACATTCCCTGTCAGTGACTGGAAGCCCAGCATGTTCAGCAGCCTGCATGGAGCTGCTTGCTTTGCCCGTGGGTGGTCCCAGCTGCTCTGAAGGCTAGGGTAGGAGGATTGCTAGAGCCTAGGAGTCGGAGAATGTAGTAAGCTGCGATAAGGCCACTGCACTCCAGCCTGGTGAGAGATAAAGACCCTTACTGTTTCAAAAAAAAGAAAAGAAAAGAAAAGGAAAAGTGGGGGGGGGGGTTTGTTGTTTTTTTGTTTGTTTGTTTGTTTTTTTGAGACAGAGCCTCAAACTGTCACCCTGGGTAGAGTGCCGTAGCATCACAGCTCACGGTAACCTCCAACTCCTGGGCTCAAGCGATTCTCTTGCTCCTGCCTCCCAAGTAGCTGGGACTACAGGTGCCTGCCACAACGCCTGGATATTTTTTGGTTGCAGCCATTATTGTTTGGTAGGCCTGGGCTTGATTCGAACCCACCAGCTCAGGTGTATGTGGCTGGCGCCTTAGCTGCTTGAGCCACAGGCGCTGAGCCAAAAAGTGGGATTTTTGTAAATATTAAGTTAATAGATTCTTCTGCAGAGGGCATTTCCTTTTCCTTAGAGGCACCATGCCCCAGACTGAGCTCCTTACCCAGGTTCAGTCCTCTGATTTGTTTTAACACTGGACTCCCCACTTCCCAAAGTAAAGGCTGTGACTCGGGGAAGGCCAGGGGACCCCTGGGGCCTGAGGGGCACAGGGCTACAGAGGGCCTGCTGGTGAGACAGGGTGGGTTTGTATGCCCAGCCAGGTGGCCCACCTGAGCTTTTTTGGTCCTCATCTGTACCTGGTTGGTGTGGGAAGACCAGAGGCTTTTTCTCTCCTATGGCTCTGAGTGACTTATTCCTCTTGTGACTCTGACCTGGGCTTCTGTGCTCCCCAAGTCGTGCTCCCCTAGCCTGAGTTGAGGCTGGACTATCATGTGATGGGTGGGTAGATGCCTTGGGATGTGGCTGCACCCTCAGGGGCCCTCTGAGCCAAGACAAATGGATCTGCCCACAGTCAACCTGAGGGCTTCTGTCCTTCCTGCGTGGGTAGTGTGCTAGTGCCATGGTTTTATTGATAGCACTTATATTTGCACCAGCCTAGCTTGGTTAGACCCAAACAGGTGACACAGATACAGAGGGCCTTAGGCCCTGTCCCAGCACACTTGGGCCTTACTGGGTGCCAGACCCAGCTGGATGGAGGGTCCACCCTGGTGGTGAACATGTGCTTCATTGTGGATAAGGAACGTCTGTGAGGCCACTAGCAGTAGCAGCAACTCTGCCTCAGCTGGCTGTCCCTGCTGGCCTCTGGTCCCAACTGGGGAAGAAGTGTACTGGCCTGAGAGGGCACAAGGACTTATCTATTCTCCCAGCCACCCTCCTGTGCAACCAGTGAGCAGGTACCCACGCACACACCTCACGAGGCCTAGTCTCTGCGTCTGGTTCCAGATGGTTGTGTCTAGTGGCTGGGTGTGGCCTGGGGCATGGGGACAAGCCCAGTGTCGCTAGGAGGCCCAGGCTCCTACTGTGTGAGGGGCTGGTGTGGGGCTGCGTGCTGTGCTGGTGCACAAAAGGACCTTTCCTTGTCACCCTGGGATTTTCTCCATGTGTCTATGCTGGACATAGAAATCTGCTTGCAGGCCAGTCCCTTCCAGGTCTGGAAGCAATTGTCAATTGCCGGCCACCTGCCCCTCCCCTGGGCGCACTGCTGCTGCCACCCAGCATGTTTGCCGGCTCCTCTCAGATCCTGCACTGGGAAGGGACTCCCACAGGGAATTGGATCTGGCCGCGGCCCCTCCCCCAGGAGCTGCACATCAAAGCCAGGCTGGTGCGTTTGATGTCACAAGGCTGCTGTGCTGGGTCGCTGTCTGTGATTTGACTCCGCCTCCTAGCCCTGTCACTGTCATGTTGGAAGGAGACAGGACTCTGCCCTTCACCAGACCCTCCCACCCGTCCTGCTCCGCAGAGGGATGCGCACCCTGCGCCTGGCCCTGGCTCTGTGGGGAGAGGGCAGATTCTGTCTGCTGTGGTGGGCAAGTCTGCACTCCACGGGAAGGGACTCCGACACACTCTGCCTCCTGCTGCTATGGGGCTGGCACCCTCCTGGGGAGGCCTCCTCCCAGTGGTAAACATAGCACTGCAAAAAGTAAAACTAAAAAGCAAAGAAAAAAAGAAGAACAAAGGAAGATGACCTGGGGTGGGCCTGGCAGCTAGTTTTGGGGAGGTGCTGGGGGTCTGGCCCTCTCTATGGGCTGAGTCCTTACT
The DNA here is from genome assembly GCA_963574355.1 of Loris lydekkerianus. Lineage (NCBI taxonomy): Eukaryota > Metazoa > Chordata > Mammalia > Primates > Lorisidae > Loris > Loris lydekkerianus. Next base: position 14,732 of record CAUYPK010152758.1, read on the forward strand.
GCTGGGTCCTCTCCTGTTCAGGAAGGGTAGTCTTCCTCACTTAGGTGGGTCATCACCATTGTAGGGTTGAGACCTGGCCGGGTGTTCGCTGTGGTCCTCGGTAGATGCTAGGGCCCCCGCCCCTGGGAGCCGGCTCCATGTGCATGTGTGTCAGCGCCAGCGTGGGCTTGTGTGCTCTGCACATGTGTGTGTGTGTGTTTGTGTGTACGCTTTATGCTTGGATGTTCCAGCCACATAGTCCTTGTATCCTCCTGTCACCAGCAAAGCTGCCTCATCTGAAGCTGAGCCTTCCTAGAGAGGGGGGATCTGGGGGCATCTGTCAGGCTGGAGATAGGCTTTTGGGATTTAGGGTGAGTCTTGTGGTGCTGTGCTAGGAAATGCAGATGTAACTTCCCCTCAGCTGGGTTGGGTTGGGTCCGTCACTGCATCCAGTGTGTTGTTGGGTTGGGTCCGTCACTGTGTATCCAGTGTGTTTGAACATGTCACCACATGTGCCCCACAGGAACACATGCTGTGTTTCCTCAGGAACATGCTGCTCAGAAAGATTGGGAGGGAGGGGTGATGGTGCCTGTGGCAGTGAGTAGGGTACTGGCCCCATATACCGAGGGTGGCAGATTCAATTCCGGCCCCCGTTGAACTCCAACAACAACAACAACAAAAATAGCCTGGGCGTTGTGATGGGCACCTGTAGTCCCAGCTACTCGGGAGTGCGAGGCAAGAGAATCGCCTAAGCCCAAGAGCTGGAGGTTGCTGTGAGCTGTGTGACGCCAGGGCACTCTACCTGTACCGAGGGCGAAAAAGTGAGACTCTGTCTCTACAAAAAAAAAAAAAAAAAAAAAGATGGGGAGGAAGTCAGGTGAGGGCAACACCTGCTGCCATCCTGCCTATATGTACATCGTGAGCCCTGAGGAGAGGGGCCGTGGGTCTCCATCCCTCCATCTGCCAGTGATGTGTGAGGATTAGGAAGGGGCTACAGACCCTGGGGATAGCCCATCGCCCTGTCTCAACCCTCCTTTGTCCTGTATCCTCAGTCTGTCAGCAGCCAGGTAGCCCTAGGTGCTTGTGCCACTGGCCAGAGGAGGCGCCATGTGTATGTGGGTGCTTGGGGCCCAGAACTCCCTAATGTTCTGTGCCATTTTGCTGCCTTCAGCTTTGCTTTCTTTTTGGGTGATAATCACCATTTCAGGAGTCATCAAGAGCCCAGCCCTACACAGCCCATGGGAGTCTGGTGGTGCTTCAGGAGGAGGGCATGTCTAGGCAGTGGGGACACATAATGGCCTAAGTTCACACAGCTAGGATGTGGTGGGGCCGTGACTCCCATATGTAGCATAGGTTGAGAACGGAAGCTCCTGCTCCTCTGGAAGACCATTGCCTTCTGCCTGGAATCCTCCCTTGGGGTCTGAGCAGAAGAGACAGCATGTGGCAGTGTGTGGTCTCTGTGACCTGGCCATCATTGCTGGGAGTCCACTTAACAGATTTGTGTGCCAAGCTGGTCCTGGTTTTGGGGGTCACTGATGACCTCCTTAGGGGATAGTGTCAAATGAAAGCTCAAGTCTCAGCTGGGCGCAGTGGCTCAGGTCTGTGATCCCAGTTCTCTGGGAGGCTGAGATGGGCGGATCACTTGAGCTTGGGAGTTCAAAACTAACCTGAGCAAGCATGAGACCTTGTTTCTGTTAAAAGTAGAAAAACTAGCTGGGCATGGTGGTAGGTACCTATAGTCCTAGCTACTAGGGAGGCTGAGGCAGGAGGATCACTTGAGCTCTAGTTTGAGGTTGCTGTGAGCTGTGATGCCCCTGCACTCTACTTAGGGTGACAGAATGAGACTCTGCCAAAAAAAAAAAAAAAGGAAGCCCAGGTCCTGGGACCCACAGACTCCCATTGTTCAGCACAAGAGCCTACATGTTGCCATTCACCCACGTGACTGTGGCCTCCGAGCCTCGTGCTGGCAGGGCTGAGGTCTTTGAGACTGTGGAGGCTGATCATTTGCCGAGGCCCCTTGAGGGCTCTGCCCCACTGCTGGCTGCCAACCTCTGGTGGTTGTGGGGTACAGTTGGAGGCCCAGGAGAGGTTTAGCCAGGCCAGGGCTGCCTGGGCTGAGGACTATGGCCCTGAGCCTGGGGTGCTGTCCTGGAGAGGGTGGGTTGGTGCCTTGCCCTTCATCTTCTGTACCCAGTTCCAGGGCCTCCACGGTGTCCTGGGGTCCCCAGCTGTGCTGCCTGGCCTCGTGTATGCCTGATATTTTTTTTCCTCTCCTTGCAGGGAGTGTCTGCGGCTGCCAGGTGGGGCAACCCCTGTGTGCGTGTACATGCGGGATGAGGTAGGTGACTGCTGCCATGCAGACTCGGTTCACTGCCTGCCGGGAAAACCCACCCTCCCCCGGCCTATCTTCAAAGCAGTGGCGGGAGACTTAGGCTCCTGAAAGCGTGATGTGTTTCATGGAAAAAAACGGGAACGGCTGGCCCACCAGAGCCTGGCCACGGCCGCCTGGGCTGCTCCTGAAACCTCCCTCAGCGCCCTATTTGTTTTCTCAGCCTCTCTCAAAGCCCAAGAGTCACAAAAGTGGTTTCATTTAATAAATATTTGCTTTGCTCCATGTTTTGATCCTTTTCAAAACCGAATGTGCAGGCAAAGCCTGGCAGCAAGGCCTTGCCTGCCTGTCAGCCCTGCCTGCCTTGCAGGGACCCTCCCAGCACTCCATCCCCTGGCCTCACAGGGACCTTTTGTTTCCTCCCTGGCCACGAGCCCTTTGCTGGTCCGGGGGGCCCTGGATGGGTCCTGGTATGGTTGGGACACTGCCCTCATTTGTCCCCAATGGGAGTTTCCCTGACCCAGAGTTGGAGGCTGGGGGTTACAGGCTGAGAGGGGAGGGCTATGGGAGGCTGCCCAGAAGGACAGACTGGCAGGCCTCAGGGACCCAGGTCTGAAGGGTGGTGCCTGGGCTTTCACATTGGGTGTGCAGGGCCCAGCCCTAGAACTGTGCCCGCTGGAGGCAACTCCTCTGCCCTCTGTAGAGGTCAGCATTAGGCTGAGCTGTGGTCACCTTGGCCTGAGCCCTGCCCACTCTGGGTGGATAGCACAGAGGAGGATGGGCAGTGTCCCTGAGGAGCACTCCTGCTCTGTGAGGTGGTGGAGCTAGCCAGGGCAGAGCCCATGAAGCCAGGTGTTGATTTGGGGGCCCATCCAGCTCAGAGGCTTTAAAAGAGTGGTTGCTACCAGTTCACTTCAGCCCACCCAATGATGCTGGACCTTTTGTGGTTCTTGGGTTCCTGGGGCTTTGTGGGTGTCCATGGAGCTAAGTGACCCTGATCCAGGGACATGGCCAGCTCAGTCTGCCTAGCTGCTTGTGGCCTGCATCTTACAGGTGTGGATCTCCTGTCTAGGCCTCCCCTTCCCCCCATGGGTGACAACACATTCCAGCCCCTTCCTGTCCCCAGCCTTTGGCTTTGGACAGAGGGTCTAGGTGGCAGAGTATACTCTACCCAGCCTGGCCTCACTGGCCCAGGCCCCAGTCGGCTTGGGTCACAGCCTAGAAGTCCAGACTGGGTTGGGAAACAGATGGTCATAAGGTTCTCACCCACCTGCAGGCCAGACTAAGGCCAGCCCTGGCAGAGTGAATGGACCAGCAGGGGCTGGATGTGAGGGTTGGGTAGGACAGGGTCAGTGAGGTCACAGAACAGAGCAAAGGAGTGTGGAGAGCCAGTCTGGTGATATTGTCCAGGCTATGGGAGATGGGCTAGCTGGTGTGCAGGGGATGGTGGGGTCTCTAATGGGTTGAGGCCCGGATCTGAGCCTTGTGGGGGCTTTGTCAGCATGGGCTTGGTGGGGCCCCCAGGTCCAGGGCAGAGTCCAACTTGTTCTCCTCCCTTCCCCTCCCTGTAGGTGACTGGGGGAGCGGCGCTGCGAGCCACAACTCTGCAGTCGCTGGGCCTCACTGGGGGCAGTGCCACCATCAGGTAGGGGCAGTGGGGCTGTGGGCTGTGGACTGCATACGGCTTACAAATGTGGTCTCACAGGGGGAGGGAGGAGCACAGAAGAGGAGACCTGCTCGGCCTTCCTTGTGTCTTCTGCCCTGAGACGAGGCACATTCAGGGAGGGTGTGGGGTGTTCCTGAGAGTGGGGCAGAAGCTGGTTCGCTCACGCTTTGGGTTCCCCACTAGGTTTGCCATGAAGAGCTGCCACCCTGCAGGCAAGCAGGAGCTGGGGGGCCCCGGGAGCCCACCGTCCCCTGCCTTGGCCAACAGCCCTCGGCTTACGTTGAACTCAGGGGAGCCCAGTAGAGGTGACCAGGGCTGTGTGGATGACCCAGGAACCTCTGGGACCAGCTGCACAGGTGGCCTGGGCCCAAGGCTGGTCAACACTGAAGCAGAACAGAGTGGGAAGACGTCCACCCCTGCCCCCTTTGTTCCTTTCTCTGGTGGGGGTCAGCGCCTGGGGGGACCATCTGGATCCACGAGGTCTCTGCCAGCACCTTCAACTAAGCCACCCAAGTCCCTCTCCAGCCCTGGAGGCCCCTCCAAACCAAAGAAGTCCAAGCCTGGCCAGGAGCCCCAAAAGGAGCCAGAATCGGTAAGTGGGTTCTGGCCCTGAGACGGCAGCCATGGTGGCCTCACGTGATGGCAGCCAGTCGGTCTAGTGGTATGGCAGGGTCACTGGGCTTGCTTTCATCTTCTGGGAAAGTGATTTTTTTGTTTTGTTTTAAGCTATTTGTATTGGGGCATCCATTTTAAAGGCGTAGTTCAGTGGGTTTGGATAAACGCATGTACCCACATAGCTGCCCCATGGCCAAGGCTGGCAGCACACTGCTTCCGCTCCCTGTATCACTCTCTCTCCTTGTCCATGGAGGTGGGGTTTTTGGCTTTGTTTTTTGCGTATTTGAGATAAGAGTCTCACTCTGTTGCCTAGGCTGGAGTACAGTGGCATCATCATAGCTCACAGCAACCTCCCACTCCTGAGCTCACATGATCCTTCTGCCTCAGTGTCCTGAGTAGCTGGACTACAGGTACCTGCCACCATGCTTGGCCCAATGGGGCTTTTTGCAGTGACCCGCAGCAGCCGCTTTTCCACCATCCTGCCTGGTCTGGAGGTTTTCATCAGGCCTGTGGCGTGGATGAGGCAGCTGTGGGTATTGATCGTTTCCTGCTGAACTCTCACAAGCCAGGTGTCTCTGTCTTTCTCCCATTATAATCAGCAGTAGTGAGGGGTGTGAAAAGTAATTTTAATTTTGCCCTAAACAGGGCTTTGCACCTGCAGCTCAGTGAGTAGGGCACCGGCCACATACACTGAGGCTGACAGGTTTGAGCCCAGCCCAGACCTGCTGGGGAAAAAAAAAAAAAAAGGAACAAGAAGAGCAAGTAAAAGCGAAACTAAAAAAAAAAATAAATAAATTAGTAGGAGGAAAGAATAAAGATCAGGGCAGAACTTAATGAAAAAGAGACATTATGTTATGTTATGAAAATAACATAAAGAGCAGAACAAAACAAAAAAATATTGCCCTAAAAAGTCTGGGCATAGTGGTTTGTGCCTATAGCCCCAGCCTTTTGGGAGCCCGAGGTGAGAATGATTGCTTGAGCCAGCAGTAAAAGGCTGCAGTGACTTGTGATTGTAGAAGATGGAGGATTTGCTTACCTGTCAGGAGTCATCATGTGTGTTCCAAAGCTGAGTAGGTAGGATTTTGCTTGTCTGGTAGGGACTTTTTGTGGAAATTGCTGTGACTACAGCTCAGTCTGGCTGGGAGGAAAGACCAGCTTCTGCCCAGTGGTCCTAAGCAGCTGAGTCAACAAGCTGCTGGTCCAGAGCGACGTCCGGTGTACTGTCCTTGGCTTTGCTGAGGTGACTTACTGTATATAACACACCCATCATGAATACAGAGTTCCATGTTTTTATGAAACAGCATGTTTTCTTCTGAGTCCATCTCTGAGCCCCTGAGACCAGAACTGTCACCCTTAGCCCCTCTGTCCCTATGGCTCATCCTCCTGCTGCTGTGTGATGCCCACCAGCACTGACTCGAGTGGTGGAAGGGAAGATGTTCTGGATCATGCCAAGGATCAGCTGGTGGGTCAGGCACAGCCCCTAAGAGCGAGGACTACCCACCTGGGGCTGCATCCTCACACGGCCACCATGTACAAGAGGTCTCTGCATGTTACATTAGGACCTTCCACCACTTTCCCTGTGCTGTCTGGAGCCTGTCGGCCCCTGGGGATCATCTTGTGTTGCTGTGATAGCCATATAGTGTGTTAGGGCTCCTGAGAAGGGCTGTGATGTGGGCCGTGAACCTTTGGTCCTTGCCTGGAGGCCAGTGTAGAATATCCTCCCTGCAGCATCTCTAGACTCTCTTGTTGAGTTTCCACAGCTTCCACTGGCTTCTTTGGAGAGAACAGTGTGGTTGACATCCTCACCAGGTGCGGCATCTCCCTTTCTCAGAGGTTCCTCTGGGTGATGGCTGCTTCAGAAACATTCCCCGGCCTGTCGGCTCGGTATGCGGTATGCGGTATGCGTAAAGGTCTTATCTTGGATCTCCCTAGAAAATACCCTGGGTCCTCCCAGAATCTGACCAGGCACGATTCCCTCATAGGACTACGGGCCCTGGTTCTGGGGGCCTGTCCCACTCCAAGTCAGCACTTGTCCTGGGGCTGCAGGGCGGATGTCATGTCTTCCACTCCCCTGGCTTCAAGAACACCTGTGGAGAAGCGCTGTCGTGGTGCTCAGAGGCCCTCCATAGGGCCAACCTGATCCTTCCTGCAGCCGCATCACTGGCCACCACCTCTGCCTCCCTCTCCTTCCCTCAGCCAGAGTGCTCAGCACTCAGCGCCCAGCTGTGTCTGTCACGCTCAAGGTGTGCAAGAGGTTCTCTGTGGCAAGGACTATTTGGCCCAAGTAACACTTGTGGTGGTGAGAGCCACTGGAGGGTTCTAAAGGGAAGTGACATGAAAGTTTGTCCGAGTGAGGGCAATTCCCTCAGGGTGGGGACCTGGGGAGGATGCTGAGGCCTGAACAGCTCTGGGTGAAATGGCTCCCGGCAACTGGTGTGGACATTCGGATATCAGGATGTGCTATGGACACAATGACACCTGTGGCAGCTGGAGGTGGCTCATCAGCAGATAGACGTGGCCTGGTGCTGTACCAGTCTGCAGAAGGGCTGTGCTCCCTGGCACCCTGGCCTGCTTACCTGGTTTCTCTTCTCACCTGTGGTAGGTCCTGTTCACGGTTCGGCATGTCTGCTGGTAAGATGGAGTACCTTCCTAAGCCCGGCTGCCATTTGAGCTCTGCTCTCCTGCTGTCCCCGCCCTTTGCCCACTTCCCTGTGTGTGGCTCCGTGAGCGCCCTTTGCATGTTCCAGGTGTCAGGGCCTGTCAGCAGGGTGATCCCCTGCCTTGAACAGGAAGCCCAAAGCCCATTTGGGCTGATCCACCAAACTTTTGTTCTTCTGTGCTTTTGGAATCCCTAGCCCAGGTTAAAGGTAGCATCTTCCGACTTTTTTTTTTTTTTTCCATTGAAACAGAGTCTCACTTCGTCACCCTTCATAGAGTGCTGTGGCATCACAGCTCACAGCAACCTCAAACTCTTGGGCTAAAGCGATTCTCTTGCCTCAGCATCCTAAGTAGCTGGGACTATAGGCTCCCGCCACAGCGCCCGGCTATTTTTTTTTGTTGTTTAGAAGGCTCAGGCTGGGTCGAACTCGCCAGCCCTGGAGCATGTGGCTGGCGCTGTAACCACTGAGCTACAGGCACCCAGCCCAGCATTTTCTTCTGTTCACTTCTCTTCAGAATATGGATTTGTCTTTTCATACCTTGGGCCTCAGTCCTTGGCCTTGGGCAGAGGAGTTAACCTTGTTCATGGCCTGTCTGCCTGGCTCCTCCTGGCCTTCCCCCTCTTTTTTTTTTTGCAGTTTTTGGCCAGGGCTAGGTTTGAACCCGCCACCTCCAACGTATGGGGCCGGCGCCCTACCCCTTTGAGCCACAGGCACCGCCCAGACTTTACTCTTTTTAAACTTAGAATGTTTGTAAAGTTCCTCAGAAGTGACGGAGGGCTGTTTCTTAGGATCACCTTGAATTGATGGTGGATGGCTTTAGAAAGGGTTAAAATCTTGACATTGTGACGTCTTTCTTCCTCAGTCTTTATTTACTTTACTTTTTTTCCTCATTACCGTATATACTCGAGTATAAGCTGAGTTTTTTCTGGCACAAAATTTGTGCCGAGTTCGGGTTTTTCGGCACAAATTTTGTGCCGGGAAAAACTCGGCTTATACTCGAGTATATACGGTAGTAGAAAATTTTATTAACTTTCCTCATAACATCCTTGTATGTGTTTTGTTAAATGATCTCCTGAATACTGAGTCCGTTTTTCTGACCTTGTGGCTGGTATCGCAGCTCCTACTGTGATGCTTTTTATTTGACTCATTGGTTACAGTAGTGGATCTTAGTTTCTGCTTTTCGTTTTTTTTTGTCTCTGTCCTTCCCTCATCCTTTTCTTACCAGGTTGCAGCGTTCGGTCTCTGGTGTGTAGACTGGCAGCACCTTAGTGGGTATCCTTCATCTCAGTGGGACTGATGTGTGTGTAAAAAATGTCTATGAAGCTAAGAAAGTTACTTTTCCTATTTTCTGAGATTTAAAAATCATAAGTAGGTGTTGCCCTTTGTAAATAGCTCTTTCTGTACCAAAGGCTGTCATGATATGGTGGTGGGCTTTTTGTTTTTGTTTTGAGATGAAGTCTCACTCCATCACATTGGCTAGAGTGCTGGGGTGTCACAGCTCACAGCAACCTCAGATTTGGGCTTGAGCGATCCTTTTGTCTCAGCCTCCTGAGCAGGTGGAACTACAGGTACCTGCCACAATGCCCGGCTAGTTTTTCTATTTTTAGTAGAGACAAGGTCTCGAACTCCTGAGCTCAGGCAATCTATCACCTTGGCCTCCCAGAATGCTGGGATTCCAGGCATGAGCCACTGTGTCCGGCCCACAATAAGCTGTTTTATCTTGGATTTGTACACCTGCCTTTGTGATTGAGATAGACTCTGCATTTCTTTTCTTTGTCCTCACCCAGCTTGGGAGTGGAGGTTGTGCTGGCGCTGAGAATGAGTTTGGCAGTGTTCCTCCTTTCTGCGCTCTGGAAGCTGTGTTTGCAGAAGAGACGATGTGTTCTTGGAAGGCTGTCCATGCTGCCTGGCCAGACTGTCCGCCATGGGGGCCTGGCCCTGGGTCCTGGGTCCTGGGTCCTACTGGAGGCACCTGCAGATGCCCAGTGGTGACCTTTCTGCTCACCTGCTTGGGGTTGAGGCTGGCCTTCTGCTGGGTCTGTTGTTGCCCTGGACCTTGCCCTGCTCTGCTGGAGCTCTGCAGAACTAGGTGGCACAGCACCCATGGATTTTGTGCTGAGAGAGACAGATGGGAGCCCTTGGGGGTGGGCGTGGGAGGAGGGTGTTTCCAGGCCCCAGGTGTCCACTGAGGGCAGGCTTCTAGCCACCCCAGGCCCAGGGTGGGTGGGAGCTGTGTGACTGGAGCTGGTCTGGAAGGCCGTGTACAGTCCTGGCTGATGTCCTCCTTCATGTCTCCTGGTGACACTGAAAATGTTTGATGGTGTCTGGCTTATTTACTCATTTAATATCCATTAATTAACCTCTTCTTTGAGATAGAACCTCACTCTGTTGCCCAGGCCAGAGTGCCATGGCATCCTAGTTCACAGAAGCCTCAAACTCCTGGGCTCCACAGATTCTCCTGCCTCAGCCTCCTGAGTAATTGAGACTACAGGTGCTGCCACCAGGTCTGGTTGGTATTTTTTTTTTTTTTTTTTTTTTTTTTTTTGAGACAGAGCCTCAAGCTGTCGCTCTGGGTAGAGTGCTGTGGCATCACAGCTCACAGCAACCTTCAACTCCTGGTCTTAAGCAATTCTCCTGCCTCACCCTCCCAAGTAGCTGGGTCTACAGGTGCCCACCACAGCACCCGGCTATTTTTTGCTTGTAGTTATCATTGTTGTTTGGTAGGCCAGGGTTGGATTTAGACCTACTAGCTCAGGTGTATGTGGCTGGCACCTTAGCCGCTTAAGCTATAAGCGCCAAACCAGGTCTGGTTGGTTTTGAATTTGAGAGTAAGAGTGACATCTTTCCCATTTGGTCATTTTTACATCTATGGAGTTCAGTCTCACGATAAGCTAATTCTCTTTATAAAAGGTATTTTCATGTTTTGACTGTTTCTGCCTTTTTAAGAGAGCTTATCTTTTTCTGCGTGTACTTTGGTTTCTCTGTCTGGTGTGGGGCAACTGGCAATTACTGTCAAAGAGGCAGAGGCCTTGAGAGCTAAGGACGCTGAACTAGGGGGCCTTGCTTTTCGTCACTGACTGACCAAGGGAATGTCAAGGACCCCGCCCAGGCTCCATGACTTCATGGGGCAGCCTGTGGTGGGTGAGGGCTGGACATTCCTGTGTGTGTCAAGCTCTTTGTGCATGGACTCAATATGGCAAGGCTGTTGCCATAGCAGGTACGCATGTGTGCAGGGCCCAGGCTCCTTGGTCCAGAGTCAGAGACCCACAGGTTTGGGGCAAGCTGGTGCCTGGGCCTGATTCCCTGTGGTCCCCTTGCTGGGAACCCCTCGGTTTGAGGGATGTGGGTGGTGTCCCTTTCTTCCCACCTGACCTGACAGGTCTTGACTGGGGAGAGTCAGTGCTGGGGCTGATCCCCCCCACCCCCACCCCTGGGCCTTTGATCCAGGCCAGGCAGCTTGTGGATGGTGGAGCCCTGTCTGCCAGGCCTGTAGCACCGGCCATCCCTTCACAGTCTGGGGAAGGGGGAAGGGAACAAAACAGAACTTTTTTGGGGAACTTCAAAGTACACTTTAGTAATCAAAATGAGTTTCCAAGTTTCCCATTAATGTTTTGCCTGTGTGTGGTTTTTGGATTTAAATAAAGAGTCAGAAGAAAGAGACAGGATAAAATATGGGCAGGTCCTCAGCAGAGGCCTGGATGGTTCGCAGACCCAGGCGGTTCCTGCCTTTGATGTCAAACGTTAATTATTAGAAGGTAGTTTTACTGGCGATCAGAACCGGGCGCTGGGAGAGGCTGGGGCTGCCCGGCGCCCCCTGGCCTTGTCCTTTGAAGTCCCTCCACTAGCCCAGGAGGCCGCCCCACGGCTCTGTGCTCGGCCAGGACTCTGATCCCCGCAGACACCCCCCACGCCTGTGGCTCCCCGGCAGCTGGCACGAGGGCCGTCTCTGATCAAAGGCCCCCATCTGCCCTTGCCGGCTGGCGGCTGCCTGCCCCTCCCCCCCTTGGGGGTGACCTCTCTTCTGGTGACAAGCCAGGGTATCCTCAGTGCCCACACTTCTGGCTTGCCCCCCTGCTTCTGGGACTGGTGGCTGGTGCAGGACCAAGGGCATGGGGAGAAGCCTGTCCAAGGGGTTGTGGGGCTGAGGCAAGAGCAGGGCTGGGGCGTGAGGTGGTGTGGTACTCAGCGTGGTGCCAGTGTCCCCTCTGAGGAACCATGCACCTTGGGCAGAGGAGTTGTGCTGTCCCCAGGAAGCAGGCGTCCTCAGAGAGGCTGGAGTCCAATTCCTCATGGCAGAGGAGCCCCCTCATCCCTGGGCTGGGAGCTCCTGCCTGTGTTTCCCCATGTGCTGACCAAGTGGCTGAGCTGGGCCTGCCCCTGATATGCCCAGTGGGTACTTGTGGACACCTTGGGCTTCAAGACTGGGCCCCGCTGTCCTGGCAAGCACAGCTGGAATGTCCATTGCCACTGGCAGGTGCTCCTGTCTCAGTGGACACAGGGACTGAGCCTGCTTCATGAGCTGGGGTGGAGGACGGGTGACTGGGGCACCCTGGTCTCAGTGGACACAGGGACTGAGCCTGCTTCATGAGCTGGGGTGGAGGACGGGTGACTGGAGCACCCTGGTCTCAGTGGACACAGGGACTGAGCCTGCTTCGCGAGCTGAGGTGGAGGATGGGTGACTGGGGCACCCTGGTTTCAGTGGACACAGGGACTGAGCCTGCTTCATGAGCTGGGGTGGAGGACGGGTGACTGGGGCACCCTGGTCTCAGTGGACACAGGGACTGAGCCTGCTTCGCGAGCTGGGG
>CAUYPK010152759.1:0-75215 GCA_963574355.1 Loris lydekkerianus
ATTACATAGTTAAATCTATATATATTTTTATAAATATATAAATATAATTATTTTTAATTTTTTTTTTTTTTTTTTTTTTTTTTTTTTTTTTTTTTTTGCAGTTTTTGGCCAGGACTGGGTTTGAACCCACAACCTCCAGCATATTGGGCCGGCGCCCTACTCCTTTGAGCCACAGGTGCTGCCCAGGAATACATAAATTTAAACGCCTTACCCATGTGAGACCAGGTTATACATTTTTTCATTTTAATTGCTTTGCTTTTGAGGCTATGTCAAAGATAAAGACATTTGTTATTTTCAAATGTTACTGCAGGGAATTTTCTTAGTTACCCATTCATTGAGGCTGTAGCAGCCTCTTCCACATTTCAGATTTATGTGGTGGGGATAGAGGGTATCTAAGAATTAGCTCCTCCAATGTGTGTGAGCCTTGAGACCTGGTCTCCTGGACTTCTGAATGCTATATAACACCAGGACTCTAGTTTTCTGATCTTGACTTATATCCCCAAAGTAGCAACAGTTCTTTAATAATTACCTCTGTGATTTCAGCTTGGTATTTATTTCGTTAATTTTTGTCAGGGTGGGTATGAATCTTGGGGATTTTCCTTATATTCTCACAAGCTCTACAATATATTTAACAGTATGTTTATATGTGGTTTATTCAGTGTCTAAATGTTTAGCTGTGGAAGAGGCAAAAATGTCTACCTTGTTATGCTTTCAGTAGAAAAATTATAAATAGTTTAATTTTAAAATCATCTTTTATTAAGAAGAAGAAAATGGCAGAGTACCTACCAAATGCAAAATCTTTAGTGTTAGGGATCTATAAATTGCAAAGATAACAACAGCAATGGCAGGTAAAATATACTGGGCATCTAACTATATGCCAAGCACTTTGTGCATTTTGTCTAATTTACTCGAAGAATGCAATAATATTGTCTCTAAACTACTGATGAAAGACCTGAGACTTAAAGAAGGTAAACAATTTTTCCAGAGTTACATAGTAAGTGCATTTGTCTGATTATAAATTATGTGCTTCTTTTCACTAAGCTTTCCTTTCTGCAAACTCCGTAATCACAGAAAGTAGACTCATTCAAGAAATGTTATCACCTATATTTTAAGGTGGCAGACTGATCAAAGATCAAGTTAGAAGCATAGTATCTTCATCCTCTTAATAATGCATCTGATTTGGTCAAAATCTGACAATTCCTTCAAAAGTTATCATGGATTAAAGAAATTGACAAAAAATGGGAAACATTAAATAGTCAAGCTAAAAAGAGCCACTCTTCCATCATCCAAGACTGTCAGATAAATTCTAGAAGTACTATGTTTGTCTTGTCACTGCACATGCACCCAGTCACTGCACATGCACCCAGGCTGGCCGGTTTGAACCCGGCCTGGGGCCCGCTAAATAAGAAGAATTTAAGCTAGTTGAAAAGAACACATAAAATACAAAAAAATAAATTGGAAATGAGTGAGGAAAAAAGGAACAAGAAAAAAGGAACAGAAAAAACAAAGGAAGGTATAAAATTAAAGTAAAAATGTATACCATTGAGTTCTGTGCACTTGTTATGAGGCAGGTGGCAAATTTGGCACTAAGATTTCTAAGGACAATTTAAAAAGGGAAATCTGAGCAGTTATGAGTCACCATGTGTACATAATAAAAATAACCCATGTGTACAAAAACACAGATATAGCTGACCCCTAAGAATGGGTTCAAAAGTTTAAAAGGGCTTCATGTAGCATAGTGAAAAGAACATTCTGATCATGTAATAACTGTGTGTGTGTTGTTTTTTTTTTTAGTGTGAAAAGGGAATTATTAGACATTGTGTAGAACAGGTATAAGAACTAGCCCTCCCAAATCAAAATATATGCTCACTCTGCTTATAGTAATCACAACTACATGTTTTATGAAGATGTTTTATTATGCCATCTCTCAATACAACCCAATGATTGCACACAAAATAGTAATTTAGCAAAAGCAGCTCTACTTGAGATTAAATACCAAGATTGGCTTTAACTTTCAGCCCATCTAGTCACAGTAGAATTTAGAGCACCCTTGAGCAAAGTACCAAATTCAAATGGGTTTAGGGGCTGGGGAGTCAACATTAGAATGTCAATTGGCCAGGTGAAGGATAATAGAGAATGGTGAGTGAATAACAAAAACAGTGTTTTGGAAAGCGAAATCTATTGCTGAATTTTGTTTCCAACTAACAGTTGGGAATAATGGCCTATCCATACAGTATGCTTATTTGACGTCTGTGCCATCTGCGTTCAACATTCAATAGACATTTTTAAACATCAACCAGGCCTTCATTTTTCAACTAATTCTTGCTTGTGTTTGTCACTACGTTGAAAATATTTAGAAAAGTTTCCAATTAAATTTTAACAACAGTTTCTGGATTAATTCTTGACTTTCATAAGTAGCTCATTCTTTTGAACAGTAAACACTACTGACTCAAATTTTCCTCTGACCCTGATTTCTGGGGAAATCCTTTTTCTTGGTCTTTCAGCAGGAAAAGCTATAAGAAAAATAGCTCTTTCCATCGGAGGCTACACGAGTAAAAGTATAAAATTCCAAACAAGAAGAGCCTGTGGTATCACGTTTGGTCAGATCCCATGTAGTAGAGGTCAGTGCAGGCACCTCTGTCACCAACGTGGTACATCAACAAAGCAGATAGCCCCAATGGCAACAATTTCTCAGCCTCTTTTTCAACGGACCTCTTTAAATTTCTATTAATACATCCCAATCCCACTAACACTCCTGTTATAGCTCTCAGAAGATGACTAGGCGTCAGAGAGATCATCAAACAATTAATTGAAAATTGCCTTCGTATATATCTGTGTTCACATAGCTTTAGTTAGTGGAAGAAGTTTCCCTCCTGCGCAGGACGCATTTCTAGGCAGGGTGCAGGGGCTCACACACGTCATTCCAGCACTTTAGGAGGCTGAGGCAGGAGGATTACTTAAGGTTAGGAGTTTACAAGACTAGCCTGAGCAACATAACAAGAAAAACATACCAAAAAAAATTTTTTTTCCAAAAGACACATTTTTTCCTCTGGATGTCACCTCTCCAACCTTCTCAGGAATCCTGTTTTATTATTTGTTTACACTCCTCTCTGTAGCCTCAACTCTCCCTTTCTCCAGGCTCTTACATGTCAACATAGAAAGGAGGTCAAGTCTCCTTCATCTTTAAATAAAGCAGACCCTGCCCTTTGGCCTTTGTTTCTGCATTATCTTTCCTCGCTCTTCACGGCTTCTTCACCAGGAGCCTCCAAGCATTCTTTCTCACTCACTGCACAATCTCTTACAGTCTAGATTCTGGTCCCAACTCTGGAACAGTTCTTGCCCAGTTACTTCTTAGTTGCTAAATCCAAAGAATAATTATCTCTGATCTTCTTATAGCATTCGTGACTGTTGACTGCTTTTAAAACTGTCCTCTCTCAGTTTCTGGGATAGTACTATTCCCTGACTCCTCTAAGATGCCCGGGCATTCACTCTCTGTTGATATTATGAACTGGGTTAAAAGACAACATTACAACAAACTTAGGGCTTGGTGCCTATAGCTCAGTGGGTAGGGCGCCAGCCCCAAACACTGAGGCTGGCGTGTTCAAGCCCGGCTTGCTAAAGAACAATGACAACTACAACAAAAAAATAGCTGTGTGTTGTGGCAGGTGCCTGTAGTCCCAGCTACTTGGGAGGCTGAGACCAGAGAATTGCTTAAGCCCAAGAGTTGGAGGTTGCTGTGAGCTGTGACGCCACAGCACTCTACTGAGGGCGACATAATGAGACTGTCTCAAAAACAACAACTTAGTTTAAAAATCTTAATTGGCTTTTGTTTGTAATTCTGCAGTTGGGCAACAGCAAATTTTATAAAATAGGAATGCTCCAGTAAATTGAACTGGAGGGGTTGGCTTTATAGACAGAAAAGAGCTAAGGAAAGCAGAAACAGGGAGCCACATAGATTGGTTGTTTCAAAGTTACTTTCTTTACAGGGTTAAAACACAGGGGACTTCCTTAGCATGCTGACTCAGGTAAACTGTACCCTTTAGATTGGTTGTTGTGACTCTCCTGTTTGTTTGTTTGTTTTTTAACTGGCCTGTTTCAGAGTTCAGTTTGGTTACGTGGCACCTAGCACGTGTGACTCCATTAGGGTTTGGTCTGGTTGGCTGGGCCTACTCCAAAAAGATGGCCTCCTATCGATTTTATTTAACAGCTGTTTGATCATCCCTTAATGTTAGCCCTCCTCTATACACCATACACACAGTAGATCCAGCTGGCATCTGCTGACCAATCCTAAATCCGCTGCGATAAGCCAGTTTTAAGCTCCTGAATATTCAAGTGCCTCGCCTTCCTCAAACTCAACGTGTCTACAGGTGAGCTTACCTGCACCCTTCCCCGCCTTCCTCAAACTCAACGTGTCTACAGGTGAGCTTACCTGCACCCTTCTCCGTGCATTCTTTGTATGAATGAATGCCATCACCTTTCACTCACTTATTCAAGTCAGTCAATTAAGAATGATCTTTTGATACCTCCTCTTCCTTTCCTACCACACCTCCACCTAATTAGTCATTAAGTCCTAATTTGCTGTTGAATCAGTTTCCCACTCTCATTCCTACCCTAATTTAGGACATTTCTCAGTAGGAACATGGTAATAGGATTCTAACCGGTTTTCTTGCCTTTCTTTTGCTCTCTTTGTCTATACTACTGCCAGAGAGATTTTCCAAAGTTGTAAGTTTAATTGTGCAGAACATTTTCAATCGTTCCCTATTACTGTCATGACACAGCCTTAGTTACTTAGCATGGCAACAAAAGCCATTCATATTCTAGCCTTCCTGAAAGTCGTTAATCTAAACTGAAGTACCCTGAGAGCACCATAACCTCTTTCTCTCAGTTACCTGTGCCCTTCCCACCCCAACTACTGTGTCCTTCACCAATGAGTACAGATCTCTCCCACAGTGCTTCCCTACCCTCCCCCACCCCAGGCAAGGCTGAGGTGCCCCTCTGGCTATTCTCACCGCTCTACAAGTTTGCAGCTGTAAGGGCACTCATATCAACCCTGTACCTGCTAATTTACTCACCCACACCCCTCCCCTTTAAGCCATAGGAAGGATAAAAGCTATCATTTGTTCAAAGCTGTGTAGGAGGTTCTGTATTCAGTACATTGCACACATTATTCTTTTAATTATCTCAATAATCCTAGGTTGTAGGTAAACTAATACTACCCTGGACTTGCACGTAAAAAACTAGCTTAAAGAGGTTAAGCAACTTCTTCAATGTTGGGGAATTACATCCTAATAGTTTTTGGGGCCAGGATCATGTCTATTTGCCTATGAGGAGAAGCTGGCAAAGTATGGGACGTGGGATGATTCAAATAAATGAATGAAGAACTCAGAGGACAAAACTGGGACCAATGAAAGGAAAAGTGTAAAACGCAGATTTTCATTTAGCATAAGAAACACCTTTTTTTTTTTTTTTTTTAAGTTTTGAGCTGGGGCTGAGTTTGAACCTGCCACCTCCAGCATATGGGGCCAGTGCCCTACTCTGTTGAGCCACAGGCGCCGCCCCTGAAACAACTTTTTATTAGCTATGACTGTTCAATGAAATGGATCACTCAAAAAAGTTACACCTTTGAGTGCAGGAGGTCAAGGCTGCAGTGAGCTATCATTGCATCACTGCACTCCAGCCTGGGCAACTGAGTAAGATCCTATCTGGAGGGAGAAAAAAAGAGAAAGATATAAAAGGGTGGGAGAAAACCAGTTACATATAGCACTTATCACACTTACGAGTATTATACATTTCATTTTCCCCCTTGCAAGTAGGTGGTATATCTTACTTAGCTTTCATTCCTCAAAATCTAGCCAAGGGCTATAGATGTTCAGCAGGTGTTTATTGAATGGAATTGCATTGAATTTAAATGCCCCCCCCCAACTAAAAAGTGGATGTCTTTAGTAGAAATTTGACTCCCATTTTTCTTTATTTCTTCCCATTCCTCTGCCTTCTGTTTCCAAAGAGCCTTGAGAATAAACAGAGGATAGGGAAAGAATTTAGAGACTACATTGCTGCAAGTAAAATTTCACCAGGCTATAAAATCATGTGATGGCAGAAAATGTTTTTATCACTGTATCCTTAGCCTAGCACATAGTAGCCCTTCAATAAATACCTGTTAGATGAAACACACACACACACACACACACACACACACACGTGTCCTCTTTATTCCTAGACGGGACCTATGAAAATATATGCCATAGAAGGAATTCCTGCATTAGGTGGGAGATTGAGCCAGAGCAGTTGTTGTCCTTGAAAAACTAAACTCCATACCTTAGATCCCCAAAGTGAAAGAAAAGGAGAAGGGAAGAGAGGAGAAAATGCACGAAGCCTTAACTGTCATTCCTGAGGTTTAGGCATGGCTCCAGTGGTAAAAAAAATCTTCCTCTAATACCCACAGACAGGTAGTGAAGATACAGTGGGCTGCATGAGCCCCGAGGTCCCTGCCAAATTTAAGATGGAGTCTTATTTAATGATCCTAAACATCAAATTGAGGGGCTATATTTCAAGACACAGAGGACTATACCCAGAATTCGTTAGACATTATTCTTAGCACTAAGGATATAGCTATAAAAAGAGAGGCAGAGAAATTCTCAACTTCATGGAATTCTAATGGAATATCAGTGTGGAAAACAAGTGATAAGATTTTAGATAGGGCGTTCAGAAAAGGTAGCCAGAGGCCAAGAATTTGCAAAATTGAAGGGGCAGCATATAACAGTGGTTACATCTTGAAGTGCTGTGCTCTTTAGTCATTGCTACTACTCAATGAGGCTTCAGAGCAATTTTTTACACTAACACTTTAAAAATCCATTCCTTACATCAGGGCATGGTAGTTTGCCCCTGTAATCTCAGCAACTCAGAGGCTAAGGTGGGAGGATCACTTAAGGCCAGGAGTTCTTGTCTTGATCAGCTTGGGCAACATAGTGAGACCTCATCTCTAAAAAAAAGTGGGGAAAAAAATTAGCCAGGCATGGTGGTACATGCCTGTAGTCCGAGGTATGCAGGCTGAGGCAGGAGGACAGTTTAAGCCAAGGAGTTTGAGGCTGCAGGGAGCTTTGATCGCACCACTGTACTCCAGCCTCAGTCTTAATTTAAGACCCTGTCTATAAAATAAGAAAAGAAAAAAAATTCATCCTTTTCTGAATGTCCTATTATCTAAATTCTCCATATAAATTGTTTCCAATTGCTATCATTTCCTAACTGGCTTCCAGGTGTCCTCTCCTCTGGGCATATAAAAAACTGCCAACTAAAATTTTCTCTCATGTATCACATATATTATTTTCTCTTTTCAAAAACTTTTGACAAATCTGTGAAAAAGCATATGTCAATATGCTATCCTCTATCTACTTTTCTTTTCTTCTTCTTTTTTTTTTGCAGTTTTTGGCAGGGGCTGGGTTTGAACCTGCCACCACCGGCATATGGGGCCAGTGCCCTACTAAGTTGAGCCACAGGGACCACCCTATCTACTTTGCTTTCCTGTCTTTACCTTTCTCAAGGCTTCTAGCAAACTTTTCTTTTCTTTTTTCTTTTTTTAGAGACAGAGTCTTATTTTGTTGCCCTCAATAGAGTGCTGTGAAATCACAGCTCACAGCAACCTCCAGCTCTTGGGCTTAGGCAATTCTCTTGCCTCAGCCTCCCAAGTAGCTGAGACTACAGGCACTTGCCACAATGCCCGGCTATTTGTTTGTTTTCAGTTTGGCTGGGGCCAGGTTCAAACCCACCACCTTCGGTATATGGGGGCGGTGCCTGTGGCTCAGTGATGTGCTGGGCTTGGTGGCTCTCACCTGTAATCCCAACACTCTGAGAGGCTGAGGTGGGTGGATCACCTGAACTCATGAGTTCAAGACCAGCCTGAGCCAGAGTGAGACCTCATCTCTAAAAATAGCTGGGTGTTGTGGAGGGCAGCTGTAGTCCCAGCTACCTGGGAGCCTGAGGCAAGAGAATCTCTTGAGCCTAAGAGTTTGAGGTTGCTGTAGAGCTGTTATGCCACAGCACTCTACTGAGGGTGACATAGTGAGACTCTGTCTCAAAAAATAAAAAAAAAAAAAAAAAAGAATCTCTCCTCCATTCCCTCAATAAACCAGAATAATCTCTTTCCAGTTTACCCATCAGTTTTTAGCTCCTCTCTTAAATATCTTGATTTTCTTTTTCCTCAACAAAACTTTTCCTAACTTAGTAAAAATAATGTTAAACATTATATATTAGCAATCATATAATTAACAGCCAGAATTTGAAACATAGGTAATAAAACAGCAAAATATAAAGAAAAGAACTATAGCTGGATTTTACATGTTTTATATTCAGATTTGTTTATCAATGCTTATTTCTGTCTTTAGCATCAGTGCAAGACCCTGAAGCTCACTTTCCATGGCTTCTAGCAGAGGCCCTAATTAACATTTGGTGTTAATAGACTTCAATTCCAAATGACTCAGAAAACTATCATTGTGGAGTCAATAGATAAGAATCACAAATACTCCCTGTGGTTTTATTTTCTCTGAAAGAATCATACAGACCAATATTTACTTAAAAAAAAATAAAATAGAGCTCTTAAATCAAGGCTCATCAATTGTAGCAAAAGGATTTTTTTTTTAAGTCCAATCAATGAGGCTATTTTTAATGATCATCTGATATATATCTTTCAACCTAAACCATTTCTCTGTAGGATACAAGTTGAGTACTTATCACTTTAAACTTATATAGTATCTTATACTCAGTGTTGTCAATTTTTTATATTCAGTAGAAAATATTCCTAATTTAAAAGAGGAATAAGGTTAAAAGTATGAAATTGCTCATTCAGTATTCCAAAATAAAGTAGTATTGGAGCTAGTAAGACCTAGAACTTTTATTTTGGTTTTGGACAATTCTTATATTATTTACTAAGTATTAAAGTACTACTATTGTATCTTTAAAGATTTAATATGGAATTATTATAAATTATAATTATAAAAAAACACTTAAGCTTTAGGCTTTGATCATATTGAAAGAAAGAGAAATCTCACTTTTACACAAGGAGCATAGGAAGACTATCCAAATGTTTTATAACATTTCCCTTTAACTGTAATAAATGATCGTGCTGGAAAAATAATTATTTTATAGTGTAGGGTCTCAGAGCACATCAATCTCATTTCAAGTAAAATCATTCTAACTTTTTAGATCTGATTTAATCATCATCTATGAGGGACAAAATGAAATACTGTATATAAATGTGCCTGGCACAGGGTATTCTAATTGGAGCTGTATTTAGAGTTTGTTCTTCATGGAGAAGTCATGTGATCCAAGATTTCTTCTGCTTGAACATCCAGATGCCATGAATGAAACCAGAGGTGATTAGAACTAGCTACCAAGTCAATAAAAATCCAAACATTTTTGATGTTTCTCACCATTTCTTAAAAAAAAAAAAAAAAAAGTCTTATTTCGTTGTCCTTGGTAGAGTGCTCTGGTGTCATAGCTCACAGCAATCTCAGACTCTTAAGCTCCAGCAATCCTGTTGCCTCAGTTTTTCATTTTTTGTAGAGATAGGATCTCATTCTTGCTCAGGCTGGTCTCAAACTCATGAGCTCAAGTGATCCACCTGCCTTGGCCTCCAGAGATCTAGGGTTACAGCCAATTCTAAAACAAATTAATGATGGGCAGATAGGATTACGTTCTGAGAATTGTTAGATGATTTGTCACTGTATGAACATCAGAGTTGACTTCCACAGACCTGGATGGGATAGCCTATTCCATACCTAGGGTAAATGTCATAGCCATAGCTCACACTACAGGCAAGTGTAACATCATGGTAAGTATTTGTGTATTTAAAAATAACTAAACAGGGCAGCACCTGTGGCTCAGTGAGTAGGACCCTGGCCCTATGTACTGAGGGTGGCAGGTTCGAACCCAGCCTGGTCAAACTGCAACAACAAAAAACAAATTGCCAGGCATTGTGGCAGGTACCTGTAGTCCCAGCTACTTGGGAGGCTGAGGCAAGAGAATTGCCTAAGCCCAGGAGTTGGAGGTTGCTGTGAGCTGTGATGCCACAGCACTCTACTGAAGGCAATAAAGTGAGACTCTGTCTTAAAAAAAAAAAAAAAAGCTAAACAAAGAAAAGGTACAGTGAAAATACCATACTATAATGCTGTGGGACCACTGTCATGGTCTGTCATCGACTGAAATGGCATTATGGAGTATGTGCTTGTGTATATACATATATATGTACATGGATGATAGCTGTATACAGTTAATACATTCTACCTGGCTCTTAAGTTCATTAAAAAAATAGCTGTTAACAGACCAACATTATTTTATTTTAATTTTCTTGAGACAGAGTCTCACTCTGTCGTCCTGGGGAAAGTATGGTGGTGTCACGGCTCACAGCAACCACAAACACTTGGGCTCAAGCAATCCTCTTGCCTGGCCCTTCTGAGTAGCTGGGACTACAGGTCTCTACCACAATGCCCAGCTATTTTTAGTAGAGACAGGGTCTCATTCTTGCTCAGGTTGGTCTGGAACTCTTGAGCTCAAGAGATACACTCTCCTCGGCCTCCCAGAGCATTAGGATTACAGGTGTGAGCCACTGAGCCCAGCCCAGACTGACACTTTAATTTCAAACTAGGCTGGAGGCTTACATAAATTCAAAGATGGTTGGGATCTTAGTTATGCTTTAATACTTCAGTTATGGTCAATTGAAGTGGAGTCTTGTCAAAACACTTTTAACCCAAACAAACGTGGAATTTAACTGGTTACATCAAAGAGCTTTATATAATGTATTTAAAACTTTTCCTGAGCTATTCAGATCTTTCTGAAATAGAAAACAGAATGACTCCTTATACATTTTTACTGGCACTTGTTATTTGATATTAGTTACCTTTGCACATTTTTCACTTTTATAAGTGTAATGCAAACTTCTTGAGGGTAGAAGGTAATGGGTACTTATTCACTGAATGGCTGGACAAACATCCAATGAGGCTATAGGAAAGGACAGATAAGTGGCAAACCTGCTTCCATGTGCACAATGTAAGGGACATATTCATAAAAGGCAACTCAACTATGGTTTCATAATGACTGTTAAAAAATTCAGGAGTAAAAAAATTATTTAGGCTGGGCACCTGTGGCTCAAGTGGCTAAGGCGCCAGCCACATACATCTGAGCTGGAGGGCTCGAATCCAGCCCAGGCCCACCAAACAACAATGATGGCTGCAACCAAAAAATAGCCCGGCATTGTGGCAGGCACCTATAGTCCCAGCTGATTGGGAGGCAGAGGCAGGAGACTTGCTTGAGCCCAGGAGTTGGAGGTTGCTGTGAGCTGTGATGCCTTGGCACTCTACCTAGGGTGACAGCTTGCGACTCTGTCTCAAAAAAAAAAAAAAAAAATTATTATTTAGGCACCACATAACGTGTGTGTGTGTGTGTGTGTGTGTGTGTGTATTTATAATGTAAGCAAATGCAGAGAAAAGTGCTGAGAGAACATACAGCAAAGTGATAACAGTAGTTAATACTGGGGAGAAGGCTGTGATTTGAGTGGGGTAGGAGTAGAGCTAAAGGAAGCCCTAAATTATTTATATTTTAACTTTTTACAAGAGGAATATATTTCTGTGATTCAAAATATGAAAAAAAGAAAAGGAAAAACAACTTAAAGACATACAGAATCAAGACATTTTCTAGGTCTAACTTGCTGTGTTATCAGGAATTAATATGTTAATTTCTCTTAATCTCAGTTTCCCTATTCATAAAATGTGCAAGTAGGATTAGCTGATTTCTAAGCTCTGTATTTTATGACAAAACATGAACTATCAATTACAAATATTGCCTAAAACTTCTATGCCAATGTGATATTAAAATCTAAGTACCAAACTGCTTAGCATTAATAAAAATTCAATAATGGTGTGCCGCCCGTAGCATAGTGGTTACGGAGCAAGCCACATACATGGAGGGTGGTGGATTTGAACCCAGCCAGCGCCAGCTAAACAATAATGACAATTCCAACAAAAAATAGCTGGGCGTGTTGGTGGGCACCTGTATTCCCAGGTTCTTAGGAGGCTGAGGCAAGAGAATCACTGAAGCCCAAGAGTTTGAGGTTGCTGTAAGCTGTGACACTATGGCACTCTACCAAGGGCGACATAGTGAGACTCTGGCTCAAAAAAAAAAAAAAAAAAAAAAAAAAAAAAGAAAGTTTCCTTCTACTTTTGTACCATAGTATCAAATATAATGCACAAAGAATACAAAACCAATATCAGATGTTGTCCCTTTGAAAGACAACACAGCTAGAATAAACCTTATTATAAAAGAGAAAGTAAAAAAGTCCAGATGAAAAATATGCTCTTGAATGAGGAAGAAAAAAAAAAAGAAAATGTTGGTAGGGTGGTGCCTGTGGCTCAAAGGAGTAGGGTACCAGCCCCATATGCCGGAGGTGGCAGGTTCAAACCCAGCCCTGGCCAAAAACTGCAAAAAAAAAGAAAAGAAACTGTTGGTAAAGTACTTAAGATTCTGAAGTAGCCCTTTGGATGCAGGGATATTGTGAAGAAGCCTAAAATACTTTAATAAATGATGTTTTTATTACCAGATACAGTATGCAACAGAAACTTTTATTCAACCTCATTTCTCTAAATTGCACTGTGCTTCATCTTTTTTTTTTTTTTTTTTTAAAGAGAGAGGGATCTTGCTATGTTTCCTAGCCTGGACTCTTAACTCCTGGGTTCAAATGATCCTCCTCTACCTCAGCCTCCTGCGTAGCTGTGACTATAGGTACCCAACATGTTCCATAGTTTAAATTTATGAATGGCAGGAAGAATATAATAATCAAGGATAAGGATGCAATGATTAAGGTCAGAGATATCCGTGGCATATTTGTTAAATTTTTTTTTTAAGTGTGTCTTTTTGAGCAGCCATTTCAAAGAGGCATTGCCCCATGGCAAAACAGCTGCTGGAAAATGTCCTGTTGTAAGAAAGAATGACTCACACATAAAGTATGGTTATGAGCCTTAGAAATCAGTCAAGTCCTGTCAATTGTACTTCTGCAGTATTTCTTGCATTTATCTTGTGTCCTCTCTGTTAATGAAGCCCTCACTTCTAGTTTCCTGTTTTGTTATGACAGTGGTTTACTACCTTTCTTACAAGCCACCTCCTGTTCTTAACCTATGTCAAATACAACTATTTTCACAGGTTATGCACAATAACTTAAAAAGCCAAACCCATTTAAAAAGTTGAATCTGTATCTCTTTTTCATGCAATTAATACCCTCTCTTGTATTCCTATATGTCTGAATGAGATGAAATTGACTAAAGAAAAAGCTAGGGTCCAAGAATGGTACATATTCCTCCCATATGTACATCTATCATTTGCACAGCACAATAAAAATGACTGACAGTAACAGCCTTCAGGAAAAAAAAGTCCCAATCTCAGACTGGCCAGACATAGCTGTCCTGCTTCCGTAAAATAGTCTCATTCACAGTGGACTACTCACCATGCCCAAAACATGCCATACGCTTTAATACCACTGAGCCTTTGACTATCCTAGCCCTGGCTTCCCTATCCACAACACGAACATTCTAATCATAAGACAAGGCTGTTTTTTTCATAATCCTCCAAAGCCTGAAAACATGATTCTTATAAAACTTCTAGACTTCTCTAGGCAAAGCCAACACCTCTACCATACTCCTTCATCATACTGTAATACAATTATTTCTATGTCCATTCCTCCCTCCCACCACTCATGAACTCCAAAACCTTAATGCCTGAACCTTCTTCAGTTTCTTCTTGTAGCACATTCCTTGGCTGTAAGTCTTCCAAAGATGGTATTAATAGTTTGAATGGAGATAAAAAAATACCAGCAACAAAACATATGGTTCTAAGGGGTATAAAGACCTCTCTGGTTGTTTATAGGACTGATTCATTTAAGCTATTGCATGAGTATCTCCTATTTTAAAAGCCTTCCAGGTAGGAAATCTAATTCCATTAATAACACTTTCCTGTCTCATCCAGCCCTTGTTAAAAGTTCTCTTACATAGGAAATACTTATAAAATTCTGCAAAAAAGATGCCTAAATTGTCAAAATATGAATTTCACACTACCTATCAAGGGTCTTCTAAAAAACATTGTAATCCAATTAAGAAAACTTATTTTACTTAGCATTCCCAATATGTCTATTTTTAAACTGACTTAATGATTAAATAACATTATTCTCTCTTTTTTTTGAGAGTCTCACTATGTTGTCCTTGGTAAAATGCCATGGCGTCACAGCTCACAGCAACTTCAAACTCTTGGGCTTAAGCAATTCTCTTGCCTCAGCCTTCCAAGTAGCTGGGACTACAGGTGCCCACCACAACACCCGGCTATTTTTTGTTGTAGTTGTCATGGTTGTGCTGGCCTGGGCCAGGTTTGAAATCGCCACTCTCTTGGTGTATGTGGCCAGTGCCGTAACAGTGCCATGGCGAAAAAAAAAAAAAAATTGGTCTCTGGATATAGTCCAGTCTCAACATAAGGTCGTAAAAAATTTTGCTTTCTCCATATTTTTCCTAGGTGGCAAGAAAGTGCTATCCTCATCTAAGATTATACTCTTACTACTCATAAATGATTTGATTTTCTTTAAACTTTTGGGGTGTTCTTGATTGTACACAATTACAAAAACAAGGACTCCTCACTTCTGGAGGAGCTAAAATTTCTAATCCTTACAGTCTCCTCTGCTATTAGCTTTACAAATTACTGCTACTAAACAAAGACTGCGGAGATTTCTTATTCATAATTATCTCGGCTCTTTATTAACCAACTCATTTCCTTGGCTAACTCATTCAGATCTAACACTTCAAGATCAAGCTGCAAACTTAATAACAAAAATTAATGAATATACAAAATGAATATACAAAAATCCCCTTATAGGAACCTCCTGTAAATAATTAGGTTAGTATTATATACCGTATATACTTGAGTATATAGGGTATATGAAGTTCATAAAAATAGATTTGAGTGATTATGTGTACTTATGTACTTCAAGGATGGGTAGAAACATATTTATACATAGCAAGCTGACAATGATTGTTGGCAGAAGTCTTCATTGCTTGGTTTGGAATAGCATTTTGCCTTTTTATAATAATCAGGGAATATTACTTCCAAAGTTAGTTTATAAAAGGACTTTATGAGGTCCTGTAGATTTTTCAAAGCCTTTGCTACCTCTCCATCTAGAAATAATAGTGATAGTATAACATCTACTATAGATGGGATCCTAAAGAAACTGAACCCAAGCAGCCAGGCATACATCTTTCTTAAGCAACAAGATTGGACTTTTCAGATTAATTGTAGTGGAGGACACTGAATGAACTCAGCTAAGGGTACATTTTCAAGTTACCAAAGTACTCATCAGGTTCAAAGGTCTTCTGTCTTGGATATATGCTTTATGTTTAAGATAGTCATCTTTCCTATTAAACAATTTCTTATTAATTTTCGGTTTCTTGGGGACAGCATCTAGAAGAAAAAAATAATTTTTTTTTTGAGATAGTTTCATTCTGTTGTTGGGGGGTCAGCCTAACTCACCGCAACTTCAAACTCAGAGGTTTAAGTAATTCTCCTGCCTCAGCCCTCCCAAGTGGCTGGGACTACAGACACTCACCACAATGCCTTGCTAATTTCTTTATTTTAGTAGACAGGGTCTCACTCTTTCGCAGGCTGGTGCCCAACACCTGAGCTCAAGTGATTCTCCTGCCTGGGCTTCCTTGAGTGTTAAGATTATAAGTGTGAGCCACTGTGCTGGACCTAGAAGAAAATTCCTTGGAAATTTGCTCTGGTAGAGCAAAGCCTATCTAGATTCTCGCTTGAATCACCACCAGACTAGTGGCACAGCTTACATACTGCTTCTGGTAGAGAAAAGCCTATCTAGATAGGTGGTGGACCTTCTGTCCTAACCCTGACTAACAATGAAAATTCAACCCCATATTTTAAACAAGTCCAAAAACCCTTCCAGACCTGTTCCAAGGATATTTCCAGAAGATAGCAGTTCACACTGCCATCTGTCAATAAGAAGGTCTTGTCTCTGACCTTATTGATAGTTCTTAACTAGATTGCAATTTGTTTCCCTTAAGTACGGTCCAACTTTTGCTTTTATGCTTTAAGGTTTGGGCTTGGCCACTTCTAAACTAGGTCCAAAGTCTACAGAACTTTTAAGGCAGATCTGCTCTGAAAACTTTTCTGCAAAAGTGATCTATTTAATCACTTTCTTCTTGGAAAATAAATCCTTATTTGACACCTGTGACTCAAAGCAAGGGAAAGCAGGACTGCTAATGTCTGTTTCATCAGAGAAGACTGGCAAATGAGTACGACTAGAATGACAAGTGAATGACACTGCGTGAGCACTGTGAGGGCTGAATCTTGTTGTTTAGTGTGTTCAGGCAGCTATAACAAAATACCATAGACTGAGTGGCTCATAAACATTAGCTTCTTACAGTTCTGGAGGCTGAGAAATTCCAGATCAGGGCACTGGCAGATTTGATGTCTTATGTGAGGTCTTGCTTCCTAGATGATGGCGTATTTGCTGTAACCTCATATGGCAGAAGGGGCAAACCAGGTTTCTGGGGTATCTTTTATTAGGGCATCAACTTATGCAGGCACCTTCCTGAGGTACCACTTCCTAATTGCCTTAGCAGTTAGTATTTCAACGTTCAGACTCTTAGCACTACTCTATCTTTCCTGAACTTTCTGTTTTGCTATTGACTCTCAATTATAACATGGGGCTTGTCAACTATCAAAGGCCAAGTAAAACTCATTTTACTACAAATAATGCAGCTTTATCTAGTTATTGCTCTTATATTCTTGGATATGATAACTCAACAGTTACAATAATGCATTCCTTAAATGCTAGATGTGTTGTCAACTATCACACAACACTAAGGGAGAAACCCCCACCATACATCACTGGCCTTTACTTGAATTAACAGGCAATGTTTGGACAGTTGGAGGTAAACAACTTTAATATTCAGAGTATGACACTGGTTTATTATAAAATATTACATGAAAAGATGGAGATGCCTTATAGTTTAGCAATTGATGTTCCTGAATTCTTGTATTATTATTAATGGCAACTGAGCTGCTTAGCCTAAGCTGCCCTAAAAACATCACTTGACACTCTGACTTTGGGTGAAATCCCTGGATTTAACCTGTGACTTTAAGAAATAAGAGTATGATAATTTGCAGAAGATACTTACTTCATTTATTGAGCCCATGCTCACTAACTGTCACATGTATTTCTCCTGGCTTTTATCTTCTAGTACTTCTCAAGGGAGAAATAGTCATAACATTCTCATCAAGTGAGATTATATACAATCTTAGATCAAAAACTATTAAAATAAGGTAACAATAAGACTACTTCTGTAAATCTGCTCACTACTGACAAAACGGCCATTATACTAATGTCTTGTAGAATCACATAGCTTAGATTTCAATTTAGTCAGCAGAGGAAGGGTGTGTGCTCATTGCCAAGGAAAGATGCCCCCTTTTCCCTAGCAATTCAAGCCATGTCAGAAATAATTTTTTAAGCTGCACCAGACAGAGGTAGAACCTTTTTTATATGGGCTGGTAGCCTTTTATAGGCCACTTGGCAGTTATAAAATTGTACAAGGTATTGTAGCAAGGCTAAAAATATTAGTCTATATATGTAGCAGTAATATTTATAAAAATGTTATATAAGTTGTAGCCTTAAAAGATTCATTTCAAATGTTTTTATCTGGTTATTTAATAAGTAGTGCACAATGGCAAGGAAGATCTAAGAATAAATTATAAGGAAGTTCATGCTGATTCTAACCTAAGGTAAAGTATTGCCTGAGAAGTCCCACACCCTGTATCTGAGCTCAGTTTTCCCAATAATTACCAAAAATAAGGCCTTTTAGCCTACTTTAATATTACTTTTACTTTATTTTGTCACTTTCACAGTCAATGATTTCTGCTTAAAGTTTTATATACTACTTTTTAAATTATAAATGATTCAGATACATTTATGGCTTTATGCTTATTTGCTTACCAACTAACTTCATTCTGGAAATTGGATTAGCAAGACAGAAAGAATGTTTATTACAAGTACTGGTTTGAGAATCAGAAGGCTTACAGTAAAATGTTTACATCTTAAGAATGAGCTCAAGGTGTAACTTAAATCAAGTGCCTAATTATTAAGGCCTGAATAAAGCACATGTTTTCTCTCAGATATGCCCTTTCCTTTTGGTTCAGTAGGTAATGGGCCAAAAAGGAAAATGTTAACATACCTGTATAAAACATCTTGGGATGGTAACTTCCCCTCTTCACCCAAAATAATAAACAGAGTTGTGGATTTTAAGTAACAATTATTTTTCCTACAAGAATCTGAATTACTTCCCCCCCCCCCCAAAGGCACAAAAATAATATATTACTAATATCCATGAACAATTTGGAATTTGCACAGATTAGGACTGAACTAGTTTAACATTTTTACAAAAAGGTTACGCCTGAAGTAGTATCCTTAAAGTTCAAATTTTATGTTGGGCTCACACATGATCTGGGCTAAATTAGCCTTGTGGATGAGCTTTACAAAAGCAAGGTTTAGCTAGGCTAAAACCTAGGTACAATTGTAGCAAATAAAATCAGAGCAAGTAAGCACAAAGGAAAAGAGGAACCTGGCAGTGTGATCTGGCCAAACCATAGAAAACATTCCAACGAATGTCACACATGAACACGAGCACATACAGGAACAACACCACTACTTGCAAAATGGTAATTCATATATATCCCTAAGCATTCCCAATTTGGTGAAGAATTATATTTGGAGCCTATTTTAATCTTTTAGAATTTTTTAAAAAATTTATTTTTATTGGGCAACATCCTATAAGAATGAATCTTCCCTGGAGCCTATTTGTAATTAATGTAATTCTTCATCTACACATTTTCAATAGAAGGCAAACCAAAAGCAGTTATTTAATGTAAACTTTTTTGGTAAAGATCTATTGTACATAGCTCTCCTTTAGAAACAGAGTTTTGCTTGTTTGCTGCAATTCTATTTGATGAACTAAAGTAGTATTCCTTAAAGTTTCAAACTGCTTTTCCCAAGAGGCCAATAATACATAAAATAATAAGCAGCACCTGAAGCAATACACTAAACCTACTACTTGTCTTTAGCAAATATAGGTTTAACTTTTTGTAACAGGGCACTTTAAGATGCCCATGCCTACTGAGAACTGCTCCCTAGATAAATGGAAGTAAATGCATCTCATTTTACAGGACTCATGGACTCTTTGATCACTATTATAGACCACACATTGAATCTATTATCTAGCTGGGAATATACTATTATTTCAAAAATCTCTTAGGAATTGACAGGAAAGAGGGTATCTGCAATGGGCACAAACCCACCCACGATGTAGTTGTGATAGTACTAGTATTTTTGGTAGCCCCAACTTTAATGGAGCAGAAAAACAACTGAGGCTAGCAAATAGCCTGAAGGATGGATTCAGTTCAGTGGGAGGAGAGCAAATTCCCACATACTCTAACGAAAGGAAAGCTTCTTTTCCGTTTCCAGAGAAAAAGGAGGACCAATATTTAAGCTCTGATTAACACTGATTGTCATAAATAGGAAACATCCTTAAAATGCATAGACATTAGAAACAGGATCTACACTCATATTTTGTACTCCCAAAGAACTATTTATAAATATTTCTCATGTACATTATCACACAAAGATTATTCTAGAATACTTTTGAGTTCTAAATATTACAAATCATGTTAAAAGTCATGACACCTTTAAAAAATTATTTCACTTGGGTAGCATATTCCTTAATGCATAGTAATAAACTTCAACAATTTACATTGGCCCCAGCTGATTTTCCACTTTGATGGTATCTATGGTGTGTGGTATGTTTTCAGAGAAAAATAAATGCTAAATAAATTCAGTTATTAAGTCAATACTACTCTGATCCATGTAGTTATGAAGGAAAAACTGCATATACTTTCAAGAAACCTAATTATTACACAGTTTTGCATTTCAGCCTAATTCCAATTTTATTGTTTTGCCAACAAGACCGCCAACTCCTTAAGCTTTATAGTTAGTCAAGAATTAAATCTGCATTAAATACAAAATTAATTTGTCTTTGGGGTTTAATTTTTTTTAATTAATAGCAAAGTGCAATGTCAAGAAGAGTCAATGTACCAAAAAATTGAAACAAAATCAAAATTCATTAAAACAATTTGTTTGCTCAGTAGTGTATTTTTTACATTCACTGAATATTCCTTTGCCTTTCCCATAATTAAAAATTATTGGAATCTTATTTTTTGTAGATCCAAGTTTTCAAAGAATGTGATTTAAATGCTTGTTATTAACAGAGTACTCTGAGCAACCCTAATCCTTACATTAATGCTATGCTGTTATTTATTCTAAGCAGTTTCCAGTTTAACTCTGTTGAAGATTCTGCTTAAGTATTAAAAATTAAAAACACTCTAGCCTGAATAATTAATTATAACCATCCCCTTCCCCCCCTTTTTTGAGCCAGGGTCCCACTATGTTGCCTGACCTTGAACTCCTAGGCTTAAGGAATCTCTCGGCCTCAGCCTTCTGAGTAGCCGGCACCCAGCTTCATTACTTATAGTATTTAATAATACTATAAGACTATAAGTATTATTAAAATACTATAAACTGTGTATAATGAGCAGTTTGTGGAAAACTTTACAACGATCAAAACAGATGAAATAAACAGGATCAGACAAAAGTAGCACATTAAACCCATAACTTAAAAAACTGAGGACTAGATAAATGACCTAAACAACTAAGGAGACCAACTACCTGTCCAAAGCACCAGTGGGAATGCCTCTCCTGGGAATATTGCTGTTAACTGAGTAAAATTTAATTTTTAGTTAAGTCTTATTAAAATCTTTTTAATTGAAAATTACTACTTAAAAAACTAAATCACACAGTATTTATGTACAAAGCATAATCACTAATACATAGTGAAAAGAAAAATCCCCCAAAGCTTACTAGTACCTTCTGGGGACCAAATCATCTGTAACAGATTCAAAGTATTTGCATTAAAATTACCCTAATCTAAAATACAATAAACTATTTCCTCACCTTTTGAAAGCTTAGTTGCCAAATACTCTTTAGAATTACCATCAGAATCCAAAGGCCTCAAGTCTGATTTGATATTGTAATCAAACTTTCAAATAAGACCAATCAGCCCACAGAAAAAAGTCCAGCAGTTACAGGCTAAAGGAGCATACCAAAATCTTTATTCTAACATCATCTTTTTTTAACATTGATAGTCTTGTTTAACCAGCCAAACTATTCTTTTAAATCATAGTGACCTAAAATGGAGTCAATGGTAAGTCAATGGAGTTGACTTACCAATTCCTCAATGAAGTGATTTCAGCTGTTGTAACCTGACACGCCTGATTTGAAATCAGATAGTTTAGTTGAATAGGGAATTTTTAATTTATTACAATTTCTTGGCTAATATTAAAGCTGATAAGAATCAAAGATTCATATAAAACAGAAAACTTTAATTATGATGTGTAGGGTTTGCAGTTACAATTAACAGCAAGGCTTTGCATTTTTTTCCCATCATAAAGGCTTTGTCATTATTTCTCATTACAACAGTAAACTATACAAATTGAGTTGCAGCAATATTCGCTTACTGGTAATTTTTTAGAGGAGCTGTTTCCATTAATGCTTGAAAACTACGAACTATATTTTATTTTCTATCTTATTAGTGGGTGAATGTTGTAAAACTGTCAGCACGTCTTTAACATCACTTTTCCAGGATCCACATGCTCTATGCTGCCCACTATAGGAAATGCAATATGATAGTAAGAAACGTAATACTATGTATGCACTGAGGTTACTTTAGGGCAATGCCCCCCAAAAATATTCTCTGGCTACTAAGGTGCTAACCATGATGTTCTTGCAAGAGATGCAGACTGATTAGTGGCAAAGTTATTAAATCTAAAGGACAACAATAGGAACAGACAGGACCAGAAGTCCACACACCAGCAGTAGCAACCATTTGGCAGGGGAAGGCTGTGGAATTCAACGATTGAGGCGCAGCCAGCATAAAGCCTGCATAAAGCTGTACTTCTGCAGTGCAGAAAATATGAGGGTTCAAATAAAAAAAAGCAAAACACCTCAAAAGAAAAAGTTACGTAAACACAAATGATTGCCTCAACTAGAAAAGAACACTTAAAAATCAACTATTCTTGTAATGCATGCATGTGTTTCAACAGATGAATCTCATCTTGTCTTCAACTTTGGATTACTCTTACAAGCATATATCGTTAACAGCTTACTTTCGTCTTACAATTTTCTACTCACAAGTAAATTCAAACGGGTCAGTAATCTAATATTAAGTTTCACGTTTATGCTTTTTACTTTGACTGTAACATACATAGTGTTAAGGATTTAAAATAAGCCATCAAATATATTTTAGGACTCCATGTTCGAAGATAGCCTCTTCTACAGCAAAGGAATTTTTTAAAGTCAATTCATTTCCACATCACATTTTAAATTTAAAAAAAGCCTTTAGTATCACTTCAAGCCTTAAGCTTTAATACTTGCCCTAAAAAGCAAAACACTACTGCATATGCATGTTTGTGTATACACACACACACACACACACAGTAACATCAGCTGACTCCAAAAGTGGTAACCTCCTCTTGAAAAGTAAAAATATGTCACCTCTCCATTCTGCCTTTCGATTTTTGCCCACTACAGACTGGAAAACTAGGAAAGACGTTCTAACAGCTAACTTGAAACAACATGAACGTGCAATCCCGCGTCTCCACTCGGACGACTTAAATTTCAGCGTACGTGCCTCGGTTCCCACTCCAGCTCGGCGCGCACCAACCCGGCCCTCAGCGACCGCCGGCCTCCTGCCCGTGGCAATCCGCGAGTGCCCCCGGCTCCCGTTCGACCGAGACTTCCCGGAACAGGGGCCTCCGGAGCTCCCCAAGCCCACGATTCAGACGACAGGGTTGTGGACTGCGGCATTTAAAAACTACCGGCAAGTCTCACTGCAGCGGTGATGTGGCGGAGGCCGCCCAGGCAACCCTCGGCGACGTCCCGGCCCGTTGCAGGGAGCCTGGAGGTGCAACCAAAGCCACCGAGGCGTCGCGGCAAGTCCCCGGAGCAGTCAGCCTCAGCTTGGTTACAATGATTCTGGCGGCTTCTGGCATTTCCTTCGAGAAAATGAAAAAGTGTAAAAGCGTGGACGTGCTAAAAGTCGTTCACATTGTCCATATACTGTAGTCCTCTAGGCTCCATCCCTTAAGTAGGATTTGCAGACTCGAATGCATCCTCAGCAGAGCTATCCCAAGTTGACAGATCTCTCGCCTCCTACAAAATGGGGCCGAGGAGCCGGCTGCTGTCTCCTCTATGGGCGCCGCCATTTTGTGAGGCGGCAGCGGCGGCGGCACGGCGGCAGAGCCCGGGGTGTGTGTAATGGTTGAATAGAATGACCCCCTCTAGGGAATCCCCGGCTCTGACAGTTACGTAAGGGGCTGTGCGCAAGTGCGGCGTTCAGGGAATCCGCACAGCCCGGGCCACGCAGCGCTGCGGCCCACATCTCTACACCCCCTAAGAGGACCGGTGGGGGAAGGGATAGCTGACCAGCCTCCCTCCAACCACCTCCCCTAAGTCTCCCGCCGGGGCCCAGCTTCTCCACCTCCCCCGGCCAGGTCTCCGCCCCTCACCGGTTTCTGAGACACTCACTGGCCCTGGGGTGTCAGGAACTTGCTAGCTACAGCCTTATTCAGACCCGACCCCATTTAAGAGAAAAACTTTAGTCGGGAAATGAATCTGTTTCCTAGAGTGAGCGCCGGAAGCACGCGGGGTTATCGTGCATAATTTTTCACCACCAAATCAACGTTCCCATTGGAATGACTACCTGAAATAATAATCCATCCAGACCTTACTCCCCTGTGACCTTGTGTTACTGACTTTGCCCGTAGTGGCCGTCACTAAAATAGTAATAACAGGCTTCACAGACTGTCAGCTTAATTAGAACGTGACTGGCCAAGGGCCGGCTCCAATACCCCTTATAAATGTAAACTTGGATGATAGTATTTGTTGAGATGTTTTGTATCTCCCGTTTAAGCTAATCTTTTTTCTTTTTAACCTTCAAAAATATTTTAAACAGGGATCACACTTAAGACAGTTGAGAGAAAACAAGGAAAAACACGTTTTATCCGGTATTTTAAACGCATCAGTCTTTAAGATAACTTACTATAAAAATATACACGTTAATTATTATTGTCAAAGTTCGACAGATTGCTTCCCAACTAGTTTAGTTGCTGTTTGCATAACTTTGGTCATAGAATAATCCAGTTTGATATGTGAAACCAACCAAAGGCAAGATGTATTAAGAGCATTACTCTATTTCTGCAGAACTAGGACAGTTCACACTGCATTTAGTGTATAGTTTGTTAAAGTTAGCTTGTGGGTAATTCATGGAAAATGTGCTAATTAGGCCCCAAAATGTTACCATAAGGCTCAGAAAAGGCGATTCCCTTAAACCTAAAAAAAAAACCCTAAAAAGGTAAGACATTGACTTTATCCCGCTCGGGGACTGTGGCATAGCTGAAGGAGCTGCCCCTCAGAGATCCCTTTCCCTCCGGCGCCACTCCGGTTTTGTGGGGCGGGCGGGGACTCCGTGGCGGCCCTTCCACCAGCCGGGCCGGGGACGCGAACATCGCCTCCACCCCTAACCCTGGAACAACCGGTAGTGGCCGTTTCCCCGCGCCGCCCCCCTTTCCTCAGGCTTTGTGTGCTTGTGAAATGTGCGGCACATTGCAGATGAACCCTAAGCCCGGCGAGCCGAGTCTATTGTTCCCCGCGAGGAGCTGCCGGGGCGGTGTGGAGTCAGGCGCAGTGCCGCTGCCGGCCCTCGGGGGTCGCTGTGCTGCACTAGCTGGCGGGCTGTGGCCGCGGCACCGGCGGCGGCGGCAGAGAGGGAGGCTGGCGGGGAGGGAAGCGGGCGGGCGGTCGGCGCGCAGCGGCTCGGCTGCCGCCGGTGCCTCTGCGGGAGGACGCCCGGGCCGCCGCGGCCGAGACCGCGCGTGAATGTGTGCGAGGGCCCCGCGGAGCTGGGGCCGGAATACACGCTGTCACCCCGCTTTCCACAAACCACCACACAGACCTCCCCCTCCCCACCCCCAGCCCCGCCTGCCCCAGCCCTGCCGCCGCCGCCGCCGCCGCCGCCGCCGCCGAAACTCTGGGGCCTCCGGCCGCCCCGGCCCCTCACCGTCGGCTCGCCTTGCCCCTCGTCCGCTCGCGCGTCCCCGGCAGCAGCACCATGTTGAATCGCGTCCCCGGGCCGAGCCGCCTGGGCCGGCGGCGCTGAGAGGCGGGCGAGAGCCGGGCCGCGGGGAGGGAGGGAGGGAGGGAAGGAAGGGGTGGGGGCCGCGCTCGCCCCGCGGCTTCGCGCGGATCCGGCAGTCGCCTGCCCCTCTAGTTTCGCTCCGATTTCTTTAAACTTTTTTAGAAATTCCCCTCCCTCCTTCCCTCCTCTTCCCCTGGCCTCCTGCTCCCTCCTTCCCCTCCTCCTCCTCCTCCTCCCCCTCCCTCCCTCCCTCCCTGCGCCGCCGCCGCCGCCGCCACCACCGCCGGCCCATGACTGAGCCCCGCCGCCGCCGGCCGAGGAATGGGCTCCGGGCTCTGGTAGGAAGCGCTGGGAGCGGGGGGCGCTTTTAAAACACCGATCTGGGTTTTTTAAAAACCTCCTTTGAAAAAATAATGGCAAACTCGACGGGGAAGGCGCCTCCGGACGAGCGGAGAAAGGGACTCGCTTTCCTGGACGAGCTGCGGCAGTTCCACCACAGCAGAGGGTGAGAGCAGAACCGGGGGGGCAGCGCCGGGGCGAGCTGGGGCGAACGGGGCTCTCCCGCCCGGGCCGGGCGCGGGGTCCCGGCTGACAAGTGCGGGGCTTTTTCTCTCCGGCAGGTCGCCTTTTAAAAAAATCCCTGCGGTGGGTGGGAAGGAGCTGGATCTTCACGGTCTCTACACCAGAGTCACTACTTTAGGCGGATTCGCGAAGGTGAGTGGAAGTTTTAATTTGTATTTCCCTCTCTCTGGCCTCCTCCAAAAAGTCTCCTTTGACCCCGGAGTGGGCGCTCGGGGCTGGCGGGGTGGCCCGCGGGGGCAAAAGGCGTTCTTTTCGCTCGCAGCCGGTGGCACGGAGGCGGACGGCGGCGGGGCTGTTTTTGGCCTGGTGGCTCGCGTGCGCGCGGCCGGCGCGGGGCTCGGGCGGGCGGGCGGCCCGGCGCCGGCTCGCGTCCTGCCCGGTGCCCGGCCGGCCCGGCGGGGTCTGAGCGCCGCGGCGGGGAGTGCGGGTGTGCGGGGCGCCAGCCGGAGCCCCGCGCCCGCCCGGCGCCCGCGCCTCCCGCTCGCTCTCGAGTCAGCTCTGCCGCCGCTGCCGCTCTAGCACAGGCGGAGACACAGAGACACACAGACTCTGAGAGCAGTTTTCGTGCAACTCAAAATTAGCGCGGGCAGGTTTAACATCGATAATCGGCTGCGAAATGATCCCAGCAACCGGGGGCACAGCCTCGGCCCCGTCGCCCTCGGTTTATACAGCTAACAAAAGAAACCAGGACCTGTCTCCAAATAGCCATCTTAGGCTTCAAGGCTAGGCTGAAGCTGTAGGCCTCAAAGAAGGGCCTATGGAGATGGATAGATCTGGGAGAGGGATCGGAATCGGCTCCGGCCCCTGCCCCCCCAGAACCCGCGGACGTCGCTGTCCGGAACAGTATTGATCCTTTTGAACTTTTTTTTTTTTTTTTTAAGCGTAAACGGAGCGCGTTGAGATTTAAAAGGGGGCGACAGAGGGACTTGCGATTGGTTATTGTCCGGGCTTGAAAAACAAAACAAACCCCCCAAACCCCCCCAAACAAAACAAGTGCTATGAAATACGGGGCTCTCTGGTGGAAAACACAGTGATTCCAGAAACCCTGGCTCAGTAACTCTTACGGATCGCTCCGAAACACCCATTGATGCCTTAGGTATCTACGGATCTCTGTAGAATGGGTATTTATTTCATAGTTAAGTTAAGGTTTCCTTGGATTGTGCACTTTGAGACAAGTGTGCCTGTGTTTTTACCAGGTTTCTGAGAAGAATCAGTGGGGAGAAATTGTTGAAGAGTTCAACTTTCCCAGAAGTTGTTCTAACGCTGCCTTTGCTTTAAAGCAGTATTACTTGCGGTGAGTAGTAGTGACTTTTCCACAGTATTTGGAAATAAGGGACTTACGGAGAGATTTGTTTTTAGCAAAAACAAAAGCAGACCTTACACACCAAACAGCCTCTAAGTTCTTGTTAATTTTCAGCCTGGGAAACATTTAATATAAATAAAAGTGAGCTTGTAGGAAGGTGAAAGTCTCCCCTACCACTTTTAGGATCGTTTACATTTCTCATACAAAATCGTTATAGGTGACACCCCACCCCTCCATCTTGGTAAACATTCTTTTGTGACATTGTTATTGATTGCTTGGTATCCACTAAGGAGCGGAAAGGTGATGCTTAGTAAAAGAGTTTTAAGATAGTTAATGAAACTTTGTAACCTTTGGGAAATTTTTTCTCTTTGTTTTGGAAACTCCTTTTTAAAATTCTGACTTTTGGAATTTAAAAAATAAATGAAACTTCTTGTTTGGAACTGTGTCATTGAATGGTTTTTTTGTAGAGTATTTCTATATGACATAACATTTTGGTGTAACTGGCTTGTTTTCAGAATCATTTTTGGTTGAGTTTCTGAGTGACTTGAAAACGTTCAAAGGGATTATTACATCTTTAGGAAAAAGGGGATACTGTGGAATGGGATACTGTAATTTGCATTTTCTTTCATTCTCCCTCATTTTCTTTGAGGGTAAATTTCTTACTTCTTATTTGAGGGTAAATTTCTTACTCAGTTTGTATGTGATACAGTCTGGATAATATATTTTGTGAGTTACTTTTTTTTTTCTTATAGTTTTCATCTAGGAATATTTTCATGCTGTAATTTTTTTATGAGATCATCTTTTAATTTTAATGTTTACTTATCCATAGAGGGTCCTAAGTTGGTGGTTATTTGAAACTAAAATAATACTCCTGTATTTATTGCTTTTTAATAGCAACATTACAGGATGGCCTTTTTTTGTAATGTGGTTTCTGCATAATTTGAGTTTTGCGTTATTGCTGCAAATGTACTCAGTTATTCTGTATCCTGCTCAGCATTCTGAAATAGGAAATGCAGTAATTGCACAGGTGTATTTTCTATTGGCTCTCTTAGATTGACTTCAGGCTTGAAGCTGGAGTTCACAGAACTTTGTGGAGTAGTTACTGAGTTACACAAGAAATCTAGGAAATGTTAAATATGGTTGGTTGTCTATTTGTGTGTGTGTGTGTGTGTGTGTGTGTGTGTGAGTGTGATGGCATGCATGTGTGTCAGAGTACATTTTTAAATAAAGGGTAAATCAGACACCAAAACCTCCAAAACTTGCATTAGTATTGAATGAGAAACAGAGAATTTATATTTATGTGGTAGTAAATAAATTGCTCATTTCCATTTATAATATTGAGAGGAACATGTTAGTATATATTCTGGTTTTGTGGTAATCAGTTGGAACCATTTGGATTTTGGACTGTTAAAAGTACATATTTTATGGTTTTGTCTCGTATTTGTTAGGTTGATTGAAATTGAGTATATGATATAAATATATATATATATAGTTCATGAGTACATGTATATTTTTCTGAAAAATTTATATTCACACTAACACTTTTAGCATAGTCAATTAAATATTTAGGCCCTCAATTTTTTTTTTTTACAAAGGTTAATCATAAATGTTTTTTTACTTGTCATTTATATCTTGGAAACGTACCATCCATTAATTGTACTTACAGATAGTATTTTTTAACTATATAGTTTCAAGATTGTAAGTATTTACAGTGTTCTTAGATCAATTGGGGGTTTGTGCTCTTACTAGAAGGTGCTTTTTGAACTATATCCTTAACTAAACTTGTTTTTCCTCCATATGTGACTCTCCAGGTTTGTTTTTCTAGAGTTGTAGCTAGGCTACTAGGGAAAAAGTTGAAGCATTTGTTTTGGAAAATAAAACCATGTGAAGATTTGTATGGCTTGTGAAGAAGTATAAAAGAAATCTCCTGGTCAAAAATTGAGTACTACCAACCTTGAAAGAATTTTTCCCCAGTGGTGTAATATTGCATGGTTAGAGGATATGTATTATGCTGGGGTTTACACCTTCCTCTGGAAAAAAAAATCTTAGCTGATAGACAAGGTGCCAAGCTTAACAGTAATTCTCTTAACCATAAGGGTGCCTCTTCATAGTAAGAAATAGTAATCAAGTGATCTCTTTGCTGCATCAAATTGAATATCATAGTTTCTGATGAGCAGATAATGTAGCGTGTTTTGTAAATCACAGGTGGAATAAGGTTTTTTAATATACTCTGCTTTTTCATTTGACTCATTATAAGGATACTCTTACATGTGTTAGTTTTTCTTTACAAGTTTAATATTTCACCTGTAATTTTAATATTAATTGGGTGGATGGGTTTTAGCTTATTGTTTTCTAATGTATGTTCATATTACAGATTATTTAAATAAGAAGAGTAAACTGGCATGCTGAGTATGTATATGTCTTAACAGTTTTATGTTCTTTTTGCTACACATATACTCAGGCAGTAAATACAGAGCCTTGAATATTAGTATCTGCCAAAAATTAAATTGATTGTATCAAAAATAGTTATTCAGTTGTAGATTGTCTATAAAAATTTAACAAAGTCTAAAATGAAAAATGCACTTTATTATTTATTTTAACATTGGCATTTAGTTTTTAAAAATGTAAGTGCCTACTGATAATGTGTGAAAATACTCTATTTAAAAATTGGGTAGTAATCATGATATTTGTGTAGTTTATATTCATTTATATTCATTTAGTTCTTTTTTTGGCATGTCATCTCAATGTGTTCCACAAGTGTTTGTTATTAGAATATTCTTACAAGTGTAAAAGGATGAGGTATAATTTCCCACATTTCGTAGATAGAAATATTATAGTGCAAAAAAAATTAAAATGGCTTTAGAGGCATTCATTAATTGGACAAAAAGAGGTGTTCATGATGTGTTTTAGTAATACTCAGTCTATTATGAATTTAGTTTGTTACAAATGACTTTAAGTTAAAATATAATTGAAATTACTTAGGTTAAATTCATGCCCAAGTAGATCTTTGCCCAATGTTCATATTTACTCAGTAAATTTTATTTTTCTATCTTGGTGCTGAGTTTCCTACTCCAATTTGGGTTAAGAATTTGAAGCTTTGGTATGAAGATTTAGATAAATACTTAAAATACTTAGTTGGAGAATTTTGTTTCAACAAGTATAGTAGTAGTAGTACAATAGTAGTCAAGGTGAACTTGATGTTTCTTCTATAAAACTTTTAGAAAAGAGGTAAAGTATCTTGGATGTTAAAAATTTATTATACAAAACTATATGTTAATGGTTATCTGGGGCTAGAACTTATAAAGAAATTTGCACTTATCAGACAAGTGGAATGAATATACTCATGTGTTCTTTAGTTGGTATCCACTATGTAGATCAGCTCTTTTAAGAGAAGACCTTTTATGAATCACTTGAAGTTAAGTAAAAGAATCCTTCGAAGTTATAATAAATGAGTAAATAAAGTAATGCATTGAGTTTGTAAATATTGCTAAGTAGAACTTAATAAACAGATTGCTGACCTTATTCAAGAAAGGAATCTGTATCTAAATAAATTATTCATATATGTATTTTAATTTTATAAGCTGTATCTTTTCTTAAATAAAATCTTATTTTGGTATTTTCTAATATTCTGTTGCATTTTTAAAGGGTATGCAGACTTGTTGAAAGGAGGAGTAGAAAGTGGAGGAAGTTTGAAAGACTGATCAAAGCTCAGCTAGGTTAGTGTTATGTCTTAGAATCCATGTTTTAAACAGCTTAGATTTAACCAAAGTAGAAGTAATTGAATTCTTTCCAAGTTAGTTAGTTTACTGAAGTTACAGATTTTACTGAGGATACAAACTGAGAACTGTGATTCCCAAGACTTTATATGCTTTTTTCCATTTCAGTTTTCTATCTTAGCTGTTAACTAAAAATGTCTATTTCTGAATAGAAACACTTTTTTGTAATCCTACTCTGCTCTGTTGTCCATTCAGTATTTTCTTAGTTGATTGTGTGTGAAATCCACTATAAAGTCTCTGATAGAAAAATATACCAGTAGCATAGATCTTTTATATTCTCAACCTGAAAGAAATTAGAAGTTGGAATTTTAATTCCTTGGAATTTAAGCGCATCTATCAGGGAGGAAGTACTTAATACATTTTTAGGTAAAGTATTAAAGAGTTTTTGTTATTTTGTGAAGGCTGCTTATTAGGCATTTTCTAGACCTACTGAAGTTTAATGGTAAAAATGGATTTAGTCTGAATTGGGAATTAGAGGACACCTGGGGCAGAGTGGGGTGGGGATGGAGGTGGGCAGATTCATTGATCTGCCTCTACCAACATCACCACACTCTTTGGAATTCTGGGTCTGTTAGAGTAGAAATTTCCAATTTATGCTCTATTAAAAAGTAGTTTTCTTAAAATGTTAATATATTTCCTGGCATAGAAGGCCAAATGAATTAGAGCAAAAAGCTAAATTTGGGTTACTTTATTGCAGGACTTCTTAGAGACTTTATTTTGTTTATGTGTGTTGTGGATCTCTAGAAAATTTGGGAAAACATTATTTATTCTTTTCCCTTAACTCCTCATAGTAAATGATGTTTCCTAACCTCCACCACAAGTGGTATGTGGTATGATACAGCATGTTTGAGGGATAGTTACTGAGTTCTTTGGAGCGTAGTTTTGGAAACTAAGCTAGAAGAGATGAGGGGTAAGCAAGAAAAATTTTAAGTACGGAAAATAATAGGGAAAGTGAGATGAGAGTTAATTATATGCATATTTATATAGGGACATATAAATATAGATTTAGATCATTTTCATGGAACTACTATTTGGATATCTTTATCAGTGTGCAAAATTATGTTAGTAATACTTGTTAAATAGTTGTTCCAGTAGGAAGATGTTAAGATTATCTTATATTCATCAGCAGGAGAAGAAAGATCAAGAAATACTGTAGTCTAACGTTAGCAGAAGAGAAGTTGAACTTGAAAGATCTGCCGAATGAGGGAAGACATCTTTGTAGATACATAAGAGCACTTTTTCTATTGTTTAAACTGTAATGTGACTGAAGACAAATGACAAAAAGAAAAGTGACCGTGAGAAGGATTTTTAAGTCTCAAGCAGGGGTTCATTTATTGGCATACTGTTCTTTACTGCAAAATAATTTATGGTTTTATTTGATTAGTTTGGTCTTTACATTTGGGATTCTTAATTTGAACTAGGAGCCTCCATAGGGCAAGTCACTGTCTTTTTTTCTTCTGTATAAGGGGCAAAAAAGCATCCTTTTAAACTTGGTGCTTCTTGTTTTTAGATAAGATACTTGTATTTAAAATTTTATTTTTTAATTATCTAAACAAGTGTCTAGAGAATTGTGGCAGAATCATTTAAAAAATTGTTTTG
Source organism: Loris lydekkerianus (assembly GCA_963574355.1). Taxonomy (NCBI): domain Eukaryota; kingdom Metazoa; phylum Chordata; class Mammalia; order Primates; family Lorisidae; genus Loris; species Loris lydekkerianus. The sequence goes on from CAUYPK010152759.1 coordinate 32,589, forward strand.
TAGAATAGTAAGTGCTTTTGATGAAATATGATGGTAGTTATGGTAAAGATTTGTGTTTGCTTCAGTTCTCTGATTTTGAAAACTAAGAGATCATATCATGAATTTTGATATGGGAAAGCTGTTTAGAAGTCGATATTCTAAAGACAAGCCTTTATAGGAGTTAAAAATGGAGATGCTAAGATTACAGATTATCTTCAAATATTTTATAACTTGAAGTTATAAGCATGTTTATGAAAAGTACAAATATTGGCTTTTACATAAATGCATATAGTGTGGTTATCCATAGTAGAGCCAAAGAAATTAGCAGCTTCCTTCAGTTTATTCAAAAGTGCCCCCAAAGGCACGTGCTGATTGGTATTGGTTACCAATAATAAACTTTTTGAAGTATTTGCCTAGGAAATAAAACTTCTGAGGTATTGTCCTGGAATAAAAGGTAGTTTAAAGCAAATTGTCACTCTCAGTAGCATTTCAGGTTATTTATGAGTTTCATTAAGATTTCTAAGAATTGGGCTCGGCACCTGTGGCTCAAGTAGCTAAGGCGCCAGCCACATACACCTGAGCTGGTGGATTCGAATCCAGCCCTGGCTCACCAAACAACAATGATGGCTGCACCAAAAAAAATAGCCGGGCATTGTGGCGGGCGCCTGTACTTCCAGCTACTTGGGAAGCAGAGGCAGGAGAATCGCTTGAGCCCAGGAGTTGGAGGTTGTTGTGAGCTGTGATGCCAAGGCACTCTACCCAGGGTGACAGCTTGAGGCTCTGTCTCAAAAAAAAAAAAAAAAAAAGAAAAAGATTTCTAAGAATCGTATTTTTAAAGTAGAGTCTAACATATATTTTTCTCTTTTAAAACATAAGGAAATTTTACTTGTGCTTGGATACTTCTTGTGTGTATTCATTTGAGTTGAAGGTCAGTTCATTTGATTAAGTACATTGTAATAATAACTGATTGCTGAACCTTAATCTGTTGGTAATGTCTAGGAATAGCTATCACATTCTGAATTGTTGCCCAAAAATGATAGATCCATAGTTCCATTAACATCTTTGAGTTAGTGTTTTCAGAGGATACTTGCGTGGGGGCTGACTCTCTACATTATGGCATTAAAATTTTGTTGTGGGGTCCCTGGAAGAATGTGTTTTTGATGTTTTGACTGTTTCCCCCTTTTTCCCAGTGCATTGATTTGAAGTAATGGGGTCATTTGTCCTGTAGAAGTTCTCAAATTCTTGATTTGGTTGATTGCTTCCTTCTAGTGTCAGTTGATTTGTTCCTCTATCCTTCGTATTTATTTCCTGAAACTGATAGATCTACAGGTTAACATTCAGGTTCAATATTTTAAGCATATTTAATAGGTAGTGCTTTGCTTTTTATTATTCGTGAGACATGTGTAACGCTTAGTTGTTCCCTGTTAGTGATACTAAGATTGAACGGTGGTTCTAGGTGATATGTCTGATTAATACATATTTTTAAAAAGAATGCCCCAGGTGATTTTTAAGTACATTGAAGTTGGAGAACAGTTGATTTAAGTATTGTAATGAAACCAATTTAGTTGCTGAGATAACTGGTTTAACTTGGCATGAACATGTTGGCCAGGCCTACATCCAGAACAAAACCTCTTAGTGACATCTGGTCTAGGGGCACCTGCTCATGCTGCACCTGTCATCACTAAGCAGGCCTGGACACACCCTATGCTTTGTCTCTAGGCTCCAGAGAGGGGAATAAGGGCTTACTTCAGTTAAGGGGGGCAGGGGTGGGGAGGAAGGGGCAAATGAACCACCAAATTCTTACCTCATCCTAACTGTATTTATATTATTTGGATTTTTAAAATTAGTTAAAAATAATTTTTTTAGTTATTCCTAACTGGGAATTTCCTTAAAATATAGTGTGGTCTTTTCTCTTATATAGGACTTTACAGTATTTTTAAATGAGGTACCATTTGTTTTATTGAATTTACTAAACACATGTTCTCTTTGTGTTTTGTTAGTCTATCCTATCTACTAGTATGTAGGGGAGTTAACCTGTGTAAATTCCTGTTAAAAATAAAAATATTAACAATAGTTTTTTTTGTTTGTTTAATGCACAATATCTTTATTTTGTTTCAAAGCATTTTCATTTTAAATTTTAGAAGTAATCACTGTTAATTATTTCATTTTAGAAAATAATAACACTTAGAGAAAAATATTATTTATACCACTCTTTTCTTCCTGGGGTGTGTAGGCTAATTCTTAAAAACCAAAAAAGTTCTGTGTTATATTCAACTCCCAATTGTTAGTGTCAGCCAAAATTGCCATTAGGAAAATACAGTTTACATATTTTCAGACCACACACTTTCCTCCTTTTACCTTCTCTTTCCCTTCCCCGTTGATAGATCTGTTTTACATTTTGCAAAGCATTATCTTACGCATAACCCTCCATTATCCACAATCGCTAAGTATCTTCAGGTATATTATGTGTTTTGGGTATGTTTAGCTTTTGTTTCTATCATTAAATGATTTTGTTGTTGTTGTTGTTGCTATGTAATGGGGCTAAAATAGAGTTACTTTTTATGATGCAGAATTTGAATAAGGTTATATAATAATCTATTGTCTGGATATACATCCTGTTATAACATTTGGCAAGATTTTATAATTCTGATCTTTTTGAGTTCTTACTATTATACTCAATAAATCAATCTTTACAGTGTCCACTGGTCTCTGCTGTGTGCACAAAGATGATGCTTATTGTATAATTATAACACCTACCTTTCATGGTGAAATGTTTTTGGATGAAATTTTATTTGTCCCTCTATTAGCCCAGTGATTAATTTTAAGTAAATAAATTGTTACTATAAACATACATGAAGCAGTAGGAACATTCTTCTGTTAAAACAAGGCAAAGAAGAGTTAGGGTCCTATCAAAATATACATAACTTATAGTGCTTTTGAGATTGGGAGGAATTTAAATTTGTCAGTAGTAACTAACACTCAAGTTGATCACACTTTCCATAATGGTTCACAGATTAAGTGAATTTTCAATGTGCTTGAGCTCAGATCATAGCACTTAGTACTTCATAAACAGTAGTTAGGTCCTAAGTAGTCTGTATCTCTAAGGGTGCTAGCAAGAAGTAGGAGGTCTTATCAAGAGTGGTTTGATATAATCTTTTAATTTATACTATTATAACAATCAAACTTGTGAATTTGTGAGTCATTTTCTTTTTTTTTTAGATAGCCTCATATTGCCATATATTAATTCAATCTTGTAAAAATCTGCCATTTCGGGATAGTCCAGTTGAGAGAGAAATAGTGAACCTATCATTTTTCTTTTTTTGCCATGTTTTTTCTTAAAACTGTTAATTTTTTTTTTTTTTTTTTTTTTGCTATTTACCTATCTCCGAACTCTTATTTCTAGACTTCTTATCTAGATGAAGAGTACTTGTTATTTGCAACACATGCTTTATATTTTTCTTGTCACATGTGACTGTGTGCACATTATTATTGTTGTGTAATCATTTGATGTTATTACAGTATAATGTCTTTTACTTTTATTCATTTGTTACCTAGGAATGAAAACATTCTCTAATATTAAACAATGTGCAGTTATCAAATTCAGAAAACTTAACATGGATGCAGTTAATTATATTACCTCATACATAGACAATAGATAGATTACCAGTTATCCCAATGATGTTTTTTTTTGCAGTCATACCCCTCCCACACCATCTATGATTTGGTATTGTATTTAATTATCATATCTACAGTTGTTCAGCTTTCCTGTGTTTTTTGAACTGCCAAATGTACTATAAAGTTTTGGCAAGAGGCATATCATTGCTGAGGTTAATTTTGGTGAAGGTGATATTGTCCTGGTTTCTCTACTGTAAAGTTAGCATTTTCTGTCTTCTAATTAATAACTTGTGAGTACATACTTTGAGACTTCATAAATATCTTCCTCACCATCAAACTTTTACCCAATAGCTTTTATGTTCAGTGATGGTTATTGCTTGAGTCAGTTTTTACTATGATCTATATATATATAATACATGGATAATGCTTGTTTTCTAACTCTATCATTCCTTCTACATTTATTAGTTGGTAGTCTATAGTAAAAAAAAACTTTCATTCTTATTTATTAGATTATTTTTACACTGAGTTAAAATCTATAATGTTGTTGTGTATTTTGCTGCTTGAATTTGGCCAGTGGGAGCCCTTTCAGGGTGGCTCCTTTGTCTTTTTTAACATGTTTTTATTATTTTTGAGTTCTTCCTTGCTTTCTGACAAAGTGAAATCTTCCAAGATCAATTTGTGTTTTGCCTACCCAGCTCTTAAATCAGATATTTCTCTGAGATGTCCTTGTTCCTTTTAGTATGGAATGGCATGTAGGAACCAAGGTATGGGTGGTAGGTATGCTCATTGCTATTGGGTTATTTTTTCTTTTAGGCCTTTTTAGAGAACAGAGCTAGGAAAAATTTCTATCTATATATAAAATATATATTTTAAAAATCATGAGGCTATATTGATACTTGTAATTATAATCCATACAAGTTTTTTCTTGTCTTCCAATCTTTTGGATCTTCCTTAACCTGTAATGAAAACCCTACACTCTGTACTTTACAGAGTATATGTACTTATCTTTTCAGTTCTACAATACGTATAGTATACTTTGAGAATTGGCATACCATATCACTGTAAACAACACACCTACCAAGTAGAGCTACAGACGTTCACCATTCTTTTTGTATATATCTGAAAACATAGCGTTAAAATATAGTCATATGCCACATAATTATGTTTCTGTCAATGAAAGAAGGCATGTGGACAGGATTCCTTTAAGATTATAATACTTATTTTTACCATACCTTTTCTGTTTAGATATGTTTAGATCATTGTGTTATGATTGCCTATAGTATTCATGCTGTACAGGTTTGTAGTCTAGGAGCAATAGACTATAGGAGGCTATAGCTTAGGTGTGTTGTAGTAGGCTCTGCCATTTAGGTTTGTGAAAGTATACACTATGTTTGCACAGTGACAGAATTGCCTAACAATGCATTTCTTAGACTGTATCGCAGTCATGAAGGGGATGTATGACTATATTGTGTTCAAAAATTAACGGTGATTAGATATTTTCTTGGATATTTGTTAATTCACTTGAAATACAATAAAATTCATATTTTTAAAACTTTGTAGTCAGTTTTGCGTTTTCTCATATGTTTGTTTAATTTTACTTATGAATGCCTAAAACATTTAATATAGTTCTGAAATCAAAGTTTAAGAAAAGATTTGTTTGTAGGTTACTCTATCTCTTCTACCCTATTCCTGCCCATGCTTTGTTAGTAAGTAAATTGCTTAGTTTTTGGTTATCCTTCTTATGTTTCTTTTTATAAAAATAAGGAGGTACATACATAGAATATGTATATACGTATATATATTCTTGGTTCCTTTTATTAAAATGAAGAGAGCACTCTTTTTATTTTGTCTTTTTTTACTTAATGTATTTTGAAAATTACTCTAAATTCAAAGAATCTTATTCTTTTTCATGGCTGCATAGTGTTTCGTTCTGTGGCTATGTCCTAGTTTATTCAACCAATTTCCTACATAATGGCATTTTGGTTGTTTCTGATACGGTGTAATAATAATTAATGTAATCTGCACAAATCTTAAGTAATTTTATGCAAACCTGTTTACAAATTGTTGCAAATATTTCTTTGGAAGAAATCATTAAAGTGGGGATTAATGAAACAAAGAATAAATGCATGTAGTTTTCCTAAATACAGGTATTGCCAAATAACCCTTGTGGGAAAGAACTTTTTCCTATTCCCACCAGGAGTGTATGAAAGTGCCTGCTTCATAGCTTAGCCATGTGTGTCAAGCTTATTAAATTTTACTACTCTTGGGATTTAAGAAATATATCTCACTGTATTTTAATTCTTGAGGCTTTATCTTTTTTTTTTTTTTTTTTTTAAGATATGCTGTCTTTTGGACAGCACCTGTGGCTCAGTGGGTAGGACACTGGCCCCATATACTGAGGGTGGTGGGTTCAAACCCAGGCCTGGTCGAACCTCAACAAAAGAAAAATAGGGCGGTGCCTGTGGCTCAGTGGATAGAACGCTGGCCCATATACCGAGGGTCTGAACCCTGCCAAACGGCAACAACAACAACAAAATAGCTGGCTGTTGTGGTGGGTACCTATAGTCCCAGCTACTTGGGAGGCTGAGGCAAGAGAGTTGCCTAAGCCCAGGAGTTGGAGATTGCTGTGAGCTGTGATGCCACGGCCTTCTACCCCAAGAGCAATAAAATGAGACACTGTCTCTTTAAAAAAAAAAAAAGATGAGGTTTTCTGTGGTGCCCAGGCCAGAGTACAGTGGCCATTCACAGGCCTCCAACTCCTGGGCTCAAGTGATCTTGCTCCCTCAGCCTCTCAATTACAGGTATGTGCCACTGTGCCCCGATGTCTGGCCTTTATTGCATGTTTTAATATTTGGTAGCACTGTTCCCATCTCATAGTTCTTTTTCTTTTCTTTTCTTTTCTTTTTTTTACAAGGTTTTCTTGGGTATTCTTTTGTGTTTGTTTTTTATGTATATGAACTTTATTTAGTATCAATTTGTTCTAGTTCCAGGAAAAAGGATTACTGGTCTTTTTGTGGGGCTTGTATTGAATTTATAAATTGGATCTTGATGAGTTGACTTACTGAAGACGATGGAAGTCTTTCCATTCAAATTTTTTTCTGTCCTTCAGAGGAGCCTAAACTTTACCTTAAATAGGGTTTGAACATTTCTAAGTTTATTCTTAGGGATATTGTTATTTTTGTCCCTATTGCAAGTGTGAGTTTTTTCCCCATTTTATCTTCGAATTGTTTGTATGAATGCTATTTTCATATTTTCTAACCTATTGCCTTACTGAACTGTTTCACAGTTTGTATTAGTTTTATCATTGATTTTTTCTTTATTTAGAACTTTTTATGAATAGTAACATGTTATCTACAAACAGGAATTATTTTACTACTACTTTTATAATTTTTATGCCTCTAATTACTCCTGTTTAATTGCATTGGCCAAAATACATCCATATAATGATAAATAGCAGAGAAAATGGAGACAACTTTTCCTTGCCTTGGTGCTGACCTTAGTTTGATGCTTTTCAGTGACAATTCTTTATTGAGTAAGATACTGCCTGCTGTATGTTTTTAAAGCAGTCTTACTTAACTAACTTTTATTTATTTATTTATTCATTTATTTATTTTTCTGAGACAGAGTCTTGCTCTGGAGCCCTGGCTAGAGTGCAGTGGTGTCATCATAGCCTACTGCAGCCTCAAACTCCTAGATTCAAGCAATCCTTCTACTTCAGTTTCCTAAATTGCTGAAAGTACAGACTCACATCATCATGCCCGGCTATGTGGCAGAATGTTTTCTATGTTTTGCAGAGACAGGAGTCTTAATTCTTGCTCAGGCTGGTCTTGAGCTCCTGATCTCAAGTAGTGCTCCATCCTCGGCCTCCCAGAGTGCTAGGATTATAGGCATGAGCCACTGCACCTGGTCTGTTGACTTTTAATTGTAGAACAGTAATCCTGTGATACATGAAAGGGTGCCTATATCTGTTTATTGGATGAGCAGTTTTGTTAGACTTAGAAGTCAGATGTCATGATAAATTTTGTTTTATCTTCTACAGTTTGGTTTTAATTTTTTAACAATCTGTAGTTAGTTATAATCTGTACTCAAGAGGGGAGCTAAGATGAATATTAAACTTTTAAAACCCTATTTTGCAACCTGTATTTGAATGTGAATGTTTCTCATGTTCTATGAATTTCATATGTAAATGAAAGTCAGCCATACTGCTAAATGATAACTTTGGAGAAAAATTACATTTCCTGTCCTGTCTCTCCATTAAGAATTCTTTCCTTTGGTGGTCATTGATTGCATTACTTAATATACAAAAATAAGGTAGTAATTAACATCTTTGCTTCATTTTTATTTTCTCAAGGTGAGAAGTGATTATTTTCATTTAAAAAGTTTCCTTTATAGGTGAATGAAGCCTGTAGAGAGGAAAAGCAAATTTATACTTCAGTTATAATCAGAGATCTTACATGTTGTTGTGATGAATCTGTTAAAATCCATCAACACTAAATTAAATGTGTTATGTTTTTACATTGTATATTTGACCCTCAGAATTAGACATAATATGGTTATTTAAAAAATGTTACTAGTTTTGAGAGTTGATTGGAACATCCCTCCGTTGGCTCCCTTTTTATAAACTGTGCAGGTTAGCTAAAGTGTGTGTACACCTGTGTATGTATGAGCATGCCTTAGAGTTTTAGGCAAATTGCTAGATAATTTCTTGGTCAGTTCTTGATCATAGCCAATCTTATGGGAAAATATCAAGTCTTAAACATTTAAGAGGCCAAGTTGAAGTAAATATGAGCTACTGTATGCAAATTTAGTAGTATAGTTTATAGAGCACAAAAATTTAGAGTCCTAAAGACAGGAATAAGAAAGTATGTAGTTAGCTCCGATTGGATGTGGCTAGTGAACCTATTAATTCATAATACCATCAATCTTAGTATTAGAAGAGATTTAAAGAAGGTAGTCTTTCTCCTGCTTTTTGGTAGGGTAGAATTAAGCATTTTTTTTTGGGGGGGGAGGGTAGGCTTATATTAGGGTAATTGACTTGCCTAAGATCACTAGATGATGGAAGGGAAAAGTAGAGACCAATTCAGAGCTGCTTAATTACACTAGAAACTCCATTCTGTTTTAAACTGAGTAATTGTAGAAAATTATCAGAGATTTCTCTGCTATATAAAATGTGAGCTTTATTTTTATGTTAAGATGATTCTGCTGCTTTATACCATCAATGAGCTATAGGTATTAAATTATTGGCCAGTAGGGGTGATAAATCTGCACTTGGTTTATCGTCCTTCCTCTGTCCAAAGGATTGTGATTATAACCCAAATGAGTATCATTGGTGCACCTATACCAAAACATAACAATCGCTAGAAAAAAACACTTTAATGTTTTAAATGTTTTGCTTAGAAAAACCTAAGCTTACAGATTTGATAATGCTTACATATTTGATTAATTCTTTTTTGTTCTTTTTAATAACCAGGGATACTAATTTAAAGTTTTCAGTCTGGTACATTATTTTTTAGATGGAGACCTCTACTGGAAGTTTTAAGTAATAAATAGATTCTATTATATATTGTAAAATATCTAGGCAAAGGGATATTAAGGAGATTTACTTTAAAACCAGTCAATGCAATAAGTCTTAGAGTCCTTTTAAAAGTATCTTATGATACTTTAATACTGTACTTTTGATTTATGACACTATGTTAAGTTTTTCAAAAGTAGAGTACTAAGTTGATATTTTGGGTTTTGGCTAATAAATGTTGAATTTGCTATGTGCCAAGGACTGTATTGAGTGGTAACTCATTTTCTTCTTTATACCAGCAACATAGGTCCTGTTATTAGCCTGATAATAAAACAGGACAAAGGGGTTTAAGAACCTTTACTAGGGGATTGAGGTGAAACACATGCTTCTTTGTAAAGCATCACAAGAAGGAAGAAGCAAGAATCCAATGTACTCAATTCTAATATGAAGGCAGTAGATGAGCTAATACCAGGGGTGGGGTAGGGGAATGAGGTATTGGGAGAGGCGAGGGGGAAGGGGACAGAGGGTTATGATACATGGCATACCTCTTGGGGGTAGGACACAATTATAAGAGGGACTTTAACATATGTAATTAGTATAACCAAATTCTTTGTACCCTCAATGAATCCCAAACAATAAAAAAATAAAAAGAACTTTGCCTAGGGTCACACAGTAATTAAGTTGAGGACCTACAACTTAAAACTGGGCCATCTAGCTCTAAAAAAGCCATGTTACACTATCTTTTGGGTGTGGTGGCTCATGCCTGAAATCCTAACACTCTGGGAGACTGAGGTGGGTGGATAGTTTGGGCTCAGGAGTTTGAGACCAGCCTGAGCAAGAACAAGACCCCATCTCTACTAAAAATAGAAAAACTAGTCCAACGTGGTGGTGTATGCCTATAGTCCCAGGGAGGCTGAGGCAAGAGGATTGCTTGAGCCCAGGAGTTAGTCTGGGGCAAGAGAGTGAGACTCTGTCTCCAAAAAAAAAAAAAAAAAAAGTACCTATATACTCGAGTATATACGGTATGTGAAGATTAGGACTTGAAGAGAGTAAGCAAAATATGAAAATGACAGGTAGTTGTGGGATTATGACTTTCTATTTTTATTTTAAAATCCTTTAGATGTATCCTTTTTGCAATAAAATGTGTGGGAGCTGTACAGTTTATAGTAATGGTTTATTTTTATAAATATTCATCTTAGTGAATTTTTACAACTCAGCTATTATCCTGTTTTGAAGTTCAGGAAAAAAGCCTTTAATAACCACTGCTAATGTAAGATTAGAGTTTAGCTTTGTGAATTATAATTCACTGCTTCTGTTTTACTACTAAGTGTTAGGGTCAAAGACTTTATCAAAATTTTTTTTACTTCTTAACATCTGGTGCATTCTCATTGAAACTGATTTGGGATGTCCTGTTTATGGGCATCTTCTTATGAACTCAGGTGGATATGGTGGACCTCTCAGCAAATGGGGAATCTAATTTGGGAAATGAAGAGAGAATTGAAAAATTCTAAATATGGAATTAGTATACCATTCCATTAGTCTAGCCTGAGCTTAACCTTTTCTTGTGTGGTTTTATGAAAAAAGCACCAAGAGTTAGTTATGGTTGTAGAACATAAATTAATATTATGATAAATGTAGCATTTCGTATAATTTTATACAGCCCTTAAACATTTGTTTTAAGTAAAGCAGATTTTAATGTCTCCTCATGTCTCTTTACAAACCTATAATATGAGAATAGAATCTTGCGTAGGGTAAGATTCAACACAGAGTAAGTAATACAGGTACATTTCAGAGATATTGTGGGTTCAGTTACAGACCACTGCAATAAAATGAATATTGGATGAAAGCTAGTTGTACAGATTTTTTTGTTTGTTTGTTTTCCAGTGCATATAAAAGTTATGTTTATACTTTTTACTGTATTTAAGTGTGTTAAAGCCCGCTGTATATAACTTAATTAAAAAATACCTTATTGCTAAAAAAATGCTAAAAATCATCTGAATGATTTCTTGCTTCAGTATTGATAGTTGTGGACTGATAAGTTGCTAAATGATGGTGACTAATGGTTGCTAAAGGTTGAGGTGGCTGTGGCAGTTTCTTAAAATGAGACAACAATTAAGTTTGTCACATTGATTGACTCTTCCTTTTATGATAGATTCCCCTGTCCCATGTGATGCTGTTCAATAACATTTTACCAACAGTAGAACTTATTTTAAAGCTGGAGTTAATTCTCAACAAACCCTGCTTTTGCTTTATCAGCTAAGTTTATGTAACAGTTGTTGCCAATTTAACAATGTTCACAGCATCTTCATTAGGAGTAGTTTCCATTTCAGGAGACCACTTTTTTGCTTATCCATAAGAAGCAATTCCTTATCTGTTCAAATTTTGTTACAGGATTGTGGCAATTCAGTCACGTCTTCAGGCTCCACTTCTAATTCTGGTTTTCTTGCTGTTTCCACCATATCTGCAGGTATCAGTGAAATCTTGACCCCCTCAAGGTCATCCATGAGAGGTGGAATCAACTTCTTCCAAACTCCTGTTAATGTTGGTATTTGTTCTTAATGACATCGAGAATGGTGATTCTTTTCCAGAAGGTTTTCAATTTACTTTGCCTGGACACATCAGAGAAATTACTTTCTATGGCAGCTATAGCCTTATGAAATATATTTTTTAAATATTAAGGCTTGAGAGTTGAAATGACTCCTTGATCTATGGGCTGCAGAATGGATGTTGTATTAATAGGATGAACAATGTCTCATTTGACATCTCCAACAGAACTCTTGGGTGACTAGTTGTATTGTTAATGAGCTGTAATATTTTGAAAGGAATCTTTTTTCTGAGCAGTTGGTCTCAACCCTGGGCTTAAAATATTTAGGGCACCATGATGTAAACAGATGTGCTGTCAGTCAGGCTTTGTTATTCCACTTTATAGAGCAAAGTCAGAGTAGATTTAGCATAATTCTTAAAAGCCTTGGGATATTCAGAATTGTCAATGAGCATTGGCTTTAACTTAAAGTCTTTAGTTGCATTAGCCTCTACCAAGAGAATCAACCTATGTATCCTTTGAAGCCAGGCATTGGCTTCCCTCTAGTTACGAAAGTCCTAGATGGTCGCATCTTCCAATAGAAGGCTGTTTCCTCCACATTGAAAATATGTTGTTTAGTGTAGACACCTTCATCAGTGATCTTAGCTTGCTCTTTTGATAAATTACTGCAGCTTTTCCATTTACTTTATATTATGGAGATGGCTTTTTTCCTTAAAACTCATGAACCAACCTCTATTAGTTTTAAATCTTTCTTCTCTCAGTTTTAATAGAATTGAAGAGATTTAGGACCTTGCTCTACATTTAAGCTTTAGCTTAAGGGAATGTCATACTTAGTTTGATCTTCTATAGAAACCACTTACACAGTCTTCATATGAGCAATAAAGGCCATTTGGGTTTTCTTATCATTCATATGGTCCCTGGGATAGCACTTTTAATTTCCTTGAAGAACTTTTCTTTTACATTCACACAAATGGACTAACTGCTTAGCCCAAGAATTCTAACTTTCAGCCTATTTTGTCTCTCTCCCTGCTTTCCTCACTAAACTTAATTCTAGCTTTTGATTTTAAGAGATAGATTTGCACCTCTTCCTTTCACTTGAATTAGAGGCCATTGTAGGGTTGTTCATTGGCATAATTTCAATATTGTTGTGTCTCAGGGAATAGGGAGGCCTGAGAGGGGAGAGATGGGGACAGCTGAGTGGTGGAGTAGTCAGAACACACACATTTTTCCAGGAAGTTTGTCATCTTATATGGATACAGTCAGTGGTGTCCCCAGATAAAATAGTAACATCAAAGATCATTGAACACAGATTACTGCAGTAGTTTGTAATAATAGTTAAAATTTTGACATATTGCAAGAATTACCAAAATGTGACACAGACTTATGTGTATGCACGCTGTTAAAAAGGTAATGCTGATGGATTTGCTCGATGCAGGGTTGCCAAAAACGTAAAATTAAAAAAAAAAGCATTATCTGCGAAGCTTAAAACAGACCATGATAAGATACATCTATATTGACTTTGGTTTAAAACTGACATGTGAAGATTCAATGATTTTGCCAAGTAATTGCTATTTCTGAAATAATGGATACTAAAAGTGATGTAATAACTTGGTGGAGACATTTGAAATTTAGGAATATTCATTATTATTATAATAGCTAACGTTTATTGAACATTTACTATTTGCTAGGCACTGTGCCTACATTCTTTTAATCCCCCAAACTATTCTGTAAGATTGATAGTATCATTTTATAATGAGGAAACTAATATGTAGAGAAATTAAGTAACTTCCACAGTTTCACACAAGTATAAAGATGATCCAGGTCTTCTGCCTCATGAGATCAGACTTTTAATAGCTATGCTGAATACTGCTCTTTAGTTATCAATTTAATGCATAGTAGCAGTGCCTAGTTTAATCAGAGAAAGATATAGTATTTTTATCAAATATTAAGACAAATATGAATTATTTCATAAAAGTAATAAACACAAGAAAGTCATATGCAGAAAACAGTTCAGAATCTTATAGTATCTCTAAGGTTATTATTATTATTTTTTTGCTTTAGAACAGAGGTTCTCAACCTGTGGGTCGCGACCCACAAGAACTGTATTAAAGAGCCGTGGCATTAGGAAGGTTGTCACTGGCTTAGAACAATGCAAATTTATTAAAGTTCTAGAAATCAAAAGTCCTAAAGTTGAAGAGAGGGCAGGGTTGCGTTCCCTCTGTGGGCTCTCCAGTAGAATCTGTTTCCTTGCCTTTTCTAGCTTCCATAGGTTGCCTGTGTTCTTTGGGTCATGGCTCCTTCCCCCATCTCCAGGCCAGCAGTGTAGCACTTTCAAATCTCACTCTGATTCTGCTTCCTCCCTCACACCCACTCCTCTCTCAAAGGTTATTATTATAAGTGCCAATTGTCATTTGACTGTTGATCTGTAGAAGTCCAAGTTAATAGCGAATTCTGGTTGCTGGGATTTAATAAATTAACTATTCTGTACTTTATTTTATTTGAGTGTAGGTCTACCCATTGTCAGTTCATAATCATATAACATTTTGGATTATATGTGTGTAGATTATTAATTCAGTTTATCTTCTTTGTCTGTGCTGTAAGGAACTTCTTACAACTTCATCTCTGGGTTCATCTCTTTTGCACCAAAATTTTTAGTTGTTGCTTATATTCATTGAGGCTTTATGGGGGTGTGTATGTATACAGTCTACCTTTTTAGCAGTAGGTAGTATCTGCATTTGTCTGTTACTGTTCCCTCTTTTGAATTTTAATTCTTTTGATATTACAGTGGCTCACTTTTGGTTCATATTTTTTGGGTACCTTTTTTGTCTCTTTTTCCCCCCCAGTTGCGCTGAATCTTGGTTTTACATTTAATCTAAGAATGTATCCTCTGAGTTTAACCCATTTATATTTAATGTGATTATTGTTATTAGAACCTTACTCTGCCATTTTATATCATATCCTTTCAGTGACTAAGTTTAATCTCCATGTACTCTCCCTTCCCTGCCCAGTAAATTCCAAGAACCTTAGCATAGTCTTTCCTCCCCACTCTGCTTTCTTTCCGTAAGATGAGTGAATGTTTTAATTATTTTTATGAATGTACTTGTTTCAAGACAATAAATTTTCTAAAATTTTCCCTTCCTGTCTATATTTTTCTGGATTCACTTCTGTTCTTGTTAGATTACAATCTTCACATGTTCTTAGAAATAGGATCTTTTTTTGTGGTAAATATTGAGGTATTGTTTGGGTATGAATATATTTACCACTCGCATTTAAGTGATAATTTACTTTGATATAAAGTTGTAAGTATAAATTTTTTCCCCTTCCTGTCAGTATTTTAAGGATAAGATTTCATTGTCCTTTTACTGTCATGGTGTTGCTCTTGAGACATCTGATATCAGTGTGATGTTGCCCTCTTTGTAGGTGATCTTTCTCTTATGCTAGAAGCTTTTAATGGTTTTTTTTTTTTTTTTTGCAGTTTCTGGCCGGGGCTGGGTTTGAACCCACTACCTCCAGCATATGGGGCCAGCGCCCTACCCCTTTGAGCCACAGGCGCTGCCCCAATTTTTTTTTTTTTAAATATTGAGACAGAGTCTCACTGTATCGCCCTTGGTAGAGTGCTGTGGTGTCACAGCTCACAGCAACCTCAAACTCTTGGGCTCAAGTGATTCTCTTGCCTCAGCCTCTCTAGTAGCTGGGACTACAGGCACCCACCAAAACAACTGGATATTTTTTGTTTGTTTGTTTTAGCAGGCCTGAGCTGGGTTCGAACCCACCAGCCCCAGAGCATGTGGTCAGCGCCCTAACCACTGAGCTACGGGTGCCCACATGCTGGAAGCTTTTAAAATTTTGTCTTTGAAAGGCTTTCTAGTATAAGTATATGGCCTTTTTTCTTTTATTCTTAGCATTCTAAACCATTTCAATCTAACATATATTAAATTCTGTGGCATTCCTGGTTATTATTTTTCAAACTCTTCATTTATTCTTTTCTTTGCTCATCAAACTCCTTTTAGGTGGATTTTGACACTTACATTACTTTCTTCTTATTGGCTTAACTTGCTCTTGTGTTACTTCTCATCCCTTTTTGAGGTTCTTTGGGACATTTCCTGAATTCAGTCTTAAACATTACTAAATTGTTCTTTATTTCTTTTCATTATGTTTATTCAAATCATTTAAAATTCCTCTATCTCAATGATTATATGTATTTTTACAGCAGTATCTTGTTTGTTACACTTAATTGATTATGCCTGCTACATATTTCTAATATTGTCCCCATGTCTCATATTTATTATGGCTGCTTAAAATTCTTTTTTTTTTTGAGTAGTTCTGCTTTTTCTTTGATTAGATATTTTCTTGTGGATATATAGTGTATGTTTTTGCCTCCCCCATATCAATGCTGCTCAGATGTCTCTTTACTTTTCCCCATTTGTTAATCTTTTATAATCCTTACATTGAGCTCAACTATAGTTGGTATTTTGCCTACTTGTGGCTCCTGGTTTTTAGGGACATGTCTCTGTAGTCACTGTTTATACTAGTAGGGTAATATTCATCTCTTCTGTTTTAGTCCTGGTGTATGTCACTGCTGATTTCAATACCAAGATGGTGGGGCAATAATCTGCTTAAGAAAATCCAGCCTAATAAAAGGGCATACAAACTAGAATTTTTAGCTCCAGTTTATTCTTCCCATCAGTGAGTGGGACTCTGGCTTTCATGTTCATGGTATTCCTCCGTGAACATGCCGTGCCATTAAATGTGTCTTCAAGGGTTGTTGAACTGGTTTCTGTGATGCAGCGATGTTTATATTATTATTACCTAAGTATCATCGCTATAGCAGGATCTTTAGGAAGGAGACATCAACCAGCAGATGGTGCTAGTCTTTTACCTTTTCAGAAACCAAAACCTGTATCTTAACTTTACCAGGTGGTGGCTGTAAATGATCATTAAATGTCTTTCAGTTCTTAGACTATCTTAGAATATTAGAATGTACAAGGAAACAATGTGTTTTTAAAAATTTATGTCTCTTTCATCACTGGTTATAGTATATTTTGAAAATCTTTTATGACAGAAATTTAACTGTCAAAGTGCTATGATACTTTGTGAATAACTTACTGCACAGTAAGAACTCAATAAATAATAGCTGTTATACAGTCATGTATGACCACAGTCCTGGGTACTGTGCTAATTGTTATGTAATGTTAGGGTAAGACCAGGATGATTTTTCTAATGAGTTTTAACTTAGTAGGTTTATAAGAATTATGGATTACTGTTGTCTTTTTAAGACAGTTAGTAAATTACATTGAAATCATAAAATGTTTTGTTTGCAACAAGGGGAAATAATTGAAGGAAGACGCTTAGAGATTGTTATTATTGAGAGAACTGAGACCTAAAAAGTTTTACATAGTTCATTTTTTTTGTTTTTGTTTATATTTTTTGGTTTTGGGGTTATATTTAGGGTGATTAAACAGAACCATTAAAATTTTAGATTTCTGTTATTTATAAAAAATTACGAGTTGTAAAGATGATGGAAAAAGCTCTTTACTGTTTGCTTGTATGTCTTGCACTCAAGTGCTAAAATAAAAAATAAATGAGAACTTGCTCTAGCTTCTTAAAGCAGTTTACGTTATCACTATTTCTCAACTAGTTTTTCTTTTTAAGACTAGCATTCTTAACAATTTAAATTTATTTTTAGTGATAAACCTTTACATCTAGCCTTCACCTTAAAGCCTAATTTTCTACCCATATATTGTACGTCTTGATTATAGTTGTCCTTGATGATAGAGCTCAAAACAGTGATTGTATAAAAAGACCTACATTGGAAAATTGTTAGCTCTATGTAGCTAGCTAGTTTTTTTTTTTGTTGTTGTTGTTGTTGTTGTTGTTTTTTGTTTTTGCTTGATAAATTATTTAAACAGTGAAACCATTTACTGCCCTTTTTAAAAATTAAATAATTTACACAGTAAAATTTACCCTTTTTAGTATTGCTCTGTTGCATTTTGAGAAAATACATATAGTTATTTAAGAACATCAGAAAAAAGATACAGAACACTTCCATTACCCCTAGTGTTCTTCCATGTCCCTTATACCCAGCCTAACTATACTCAGTAGTTTTGGCAAGTGCTTATCTATTTAATATCCCTCTGCTTTTGCTTTTTCAAGAATGTCATATAAATGGAATCCTACAATATATATGTAGTCTGGCTTCTTTTTTTTAGCATAGTGCTAAGAAAGACCCAATTCAAATAATTGGGTCTTAAACAGCTTTAAGTCAACATTTTTAAACCAAACCTTTAGGTCTGGTTTGAAAAAGTGGACATTTTTTTCTTTGTTAAAATTATGTGGGTGAAATTCTGTATTTACCAAACAGGTCTATTTAAGAGACTTTAACTTGGCATGTTTTGTTTAAGTCGTTTTTTTTATACTGTTACTTGAAATTAACATTTTTTCCCAATGGCTTGAACAATTCTGTCAGTGAATAAGTGCATCTCTAATGATTGGCCAGGAATGGCAAGTCACTAAAAATATCAGCACTCTGAGCTTTGGATGTACTGTGGAACTAAGAGTCTGTATATCTTTCTAAAACCTCTTCACCCTGTTACTGGTAATCATATCTTATTGTGGAGGAGTGAAGTGATGAGGAAGATTCAATAAGAAATCATTAAAAGACATTTGAGGTATAGATGTTTGGGACAGTCCTGAGGTTCGGTGTGGACCCACTTCCCAGTGAAATTGGTATTTTTAAAAAGCAGTCATTTGAAGTGTCTTTAAACGGCCCTAAGAGTACATAGCAATTTTATTCAAGAAAATGTGCTAAAACTTGGCATAAACAATGAAAGTCTGTGATATTTGAACCAAGATCCACCTCCTCTTTCTCTTCTCCCAGCTCAATGAGATGGAAGTCTGGTTTAGCCAAGAACACAAATTCTCTTTTCTTTCACTTCCTAGTTGGAGGGTATCTTTCACAAAAGAAGCAGGATGTCAGTACCTATTACTTTGCTAAGTTCTGGAGGAAAGGCTGAGATCACTTTTTTTTTTTTTTTAGGCAGAGTCTCACTTTGTCCCTGTTGGTATAGTGCCATAGTGTCATAGCTTACAGCAGCCTCAAGTTCTTGGGCTCAAGCTATTCTCTCTCCTCAGTCTCCCAAGTAGCTGGAACGATAGGTCCCTGCCACAGCGCCTGGCTGTTTTTAGCAATGAGGTCTCATTCTGGCTCAGGCTGGTCTTGAATCTGTGAGCTCAGGCAATTCACCCACCTTAGCCTCCCAAGTGCTAGGATTACAGGTGTGAGCCATTGCTCCAGACGGATTCACTTATTATACCATTTCTCATTCATGACACGGAGGCTCTATCTCAGTGCTACTGAGAATACAGGGGCCTCAGCACCCATGTTCCAGCTTGTAAGGCAGCAGTTCCATACTGGGAGAGGTAAATTAAGAAGACTTGATGCTACTGCCCTCACTCCACCAAATGTTCTTGCCCTAAGGCTGGTTTGTCACTCAGAACTTGCATCATTGTTTCCACTCCTAGTACCAGGAGTTATTGCTCAGAGACTTGCTTAGGGGGAAAAGCTAGCTGTAAAACAGACTTGTCTTGTTTCCAAAGCAGCTAACTTCATTTGCAACAGAATGTAGAGAAGTTCAGTCCTGAGAGTTTTCTCAAAAGCATAGGGAGGGTGTGGTGAAATGCAGTTAGTAAGAGATGGTAGATGCACTGGAGATAAATAAACCGTAGGCTGGCTAGATTGCTGGAGAGAACCTGAGAGAGAAAGAGCTTGGAGAATAAAATACCTCTTGGGTTAGAATAAATCTCAAACATTGACCTTTGGAACTATATCATAGTCAAAGGAACTCAGGTTTGTTTGAGTCAGCCTGTAGAAAAATTTATGCTTTGGGGGCATTTTTGAAAACAAAAAATCATAATACTGGGTATGGCCAAGGAAAGAGAAAAAAGAGAGCCCTGCTAAAACCACTGCATTGCCCTCTCACCTAATCTCATCTCTTTGGGAATAGTCAAGGCTGTGCCTCCTAAGGAGGAACAAGAGGCCTTTACACAAGGTAGATGAGGAAATAGACTTCACCAAAACAGTCCAGCAAATCACTAAAGAAATAACAGTAACAAACCTCAGAGAGGGGCAAACAGTATGCAGAGTGGCTACAATATATTATCTAAAATGCTAATTTTCAACAAAAAAATTATATGGAATGCAAATAACCAGAAAAAAAGCAGGCAATAGAAACTACCTGTGAAAGCAACTAGATTTTGGATTAAACATCAAATAGTCGTTGTAAATAGGCTGAGAAAAATAAAACCATTATTAAAGAATAAAGGTATGATGACAGTTTGTATCAAATAGAGAATATCAATAAAGATAAAGAAATTATTTTTAGAAAGAACTAAATGGAAATTCTCGAAAAGTACTAAAATGGAAAGAGTCACTAAAAGGACCTCAGTCATAGATTTTAATTGGCAGAAGAACAAGTTAGCCAACTTGAAGACAAGTCACTAAAGATTATGCAATATGACAAGGAGAGACACGAAAAAATGGAGAATAAACAGCAGAGCTTTGGAGAAATGTGGGAGACTACCAAGTGTACTAGCATACACATAATGGGAGAACAAGGAGAAAAGAGGAGAAAAGCCAAAAAACAATTGAAGAAACAATGAAAACTTTAATTGCCAAATTTATTTTTAAAATTATTGAAAACATTATATAACCTGTACCCTTAGTGAATCCAAGTAGAATAGACTCAAAATGATCCTTAAGCACCTTAGGCTAGTAAAGGATATGAAGAAAATCTTTAGAGCAATAAGAGAAAAACAACATACCACTTACAAGGAAACTCCAATAAAATTAATAGCTGACTTCTTATCAGGAAGAAAGGAGACAGTAATGCAATAGGATAACACAAAGTACTTAAGGGAGGATAAAGCAAAACTACTGTCAATGAAGAATCTTATGTCCAGGAAAGGTATCTTTGAAAACTGAAGGCAAATAAAAATATTCCTAGATAAAACTGAAAGAATTTGTTGCTATCATTCCTGCCTTACAAGAAATTAAGTAAGTTCTTCAGGCGGAAAACATTGACCCCACATAGTAAATCAAACCCACACAAAGAAACAAAGACCACTAGTAAAGGTAATTATGTAATTTTGAAAGATAGTATGAATGCATGTTTTTTTCTCCACTTCTTACTTTATTTAAAAAATAATTGTGTAAGACAGCAGGTATATAGTGTATGATTTGGTTTATATAAAAATGCAGTTGGACAGTAAAGGAGGTTTGTCAGAACAAAAATGAATTGGGCTAAGGAAATAACTCCAGAATCCACAGGAACAAATGAAGAGAACTAGAAACAATGAATATGAACTTACTATAACCGAAGCTCATTTTGCTCTTTTTTTTTTCTCTCAGCATTTTAAAAAGTCATAAAATTAGGTAAATTAATAACAGTGGTTTTTTTTTGTTTGTTTTTTTTTGCATTTGTAACATTTATAGATGTAATGTATATAATAGTAAAAGCACGGAAGGGAAAGGGAATAGAGCTATATAGGGGTAATGTTGCTACATTGCATTGTAATTAAGTTTGTATAAATCTAAAGCTGAATCTTATAAGCTTGTAAGATGGATGTGGGAAGCCGCAGACAGGGAGGGAAATAACAAGTATAAAGAATAAAGGAAAGAACTCAACAGATACAGGAAAAAAAAAAAAAAAAAAAGTCAAGAAATACATTAAAATGCAACAGAAAATATTCACTTAATGGAAAATAAAACAGTAAATGGGGACTGGAGGGAAAATACAAGACACTTAGAGACAAAAGATAAAATGGCAGCTGAAAATCTAATTATACCGATAATGACATCAAATGTAAATGGATTAAATAATCCAATCAAAAGGCAGAAGTTGGGCTCAGTGTCAGGCACCTGTAGTCCCCTGTTTGGGAGGATCACTTGAGCCCATGAGGTTGATGTTAGCCTGCACACAGTGAGACCCTATCTCTTAAAAAAAAAAAAAAAAAAAAATAGAGATTGTCAGATAGGATAAATACAGGATTCAACTTATGCTCTTTACAGAAGATATACTTCAGATTCAAAGATATAAATAGATTTAAAATAAAAGGATGACAAAATATATAATGCAAACTACATGAAAAGAAAGCTGGAATGGCTTTACTAGTATTAGGCAAAACAGGCCTTAAAATAGTTCTAAGAACTATTAGAGGATAAGGAGAGACATTTTATACAGATAGAAGTGTAAGTCTATTAAGAAGATGGAACAATTATAAACATTTACATCAAACAACAAAGCTCCAAAATATATTAAGCAAAAACTGACAGAAATAGAAAAATAAACAATTCAGTGTAATGGTTGCAGACTTGGTTGCCCCACTTTCAATTATGGATAGAGCATCTAAGCATATGATCAACAAGGAAATAGAAGACTTGAACAATTATAAACCAACTAGACCTAACATTTAGAAGAATACTCTATCTGACAATAGCAGAATGTGTGCTTTTTCTGAAGTGCTCATGAAACATTCTTCAGGAAACAATATATACTAGGTGTAAAGGAAACATCATTCAATTTAAAAAGATAGAAATAATACAAAGCATCTTTTCAAACCACAATAGAATGAAATTATTAATAGAAACCAATAGAAAGATATTTGGGAAACTCACAAATGTGTTGAAATTAAAAACACATTTCTAAATAACCAGTGGGTCAAAGAAGAAATCAGAAGTGCAGTTAGAAAATACTATGAGTCTGTGCACAATGGTCCATGGCTATAATCCCAGCATTTTGAGAGGCCAAGGTGGGAGGATCACTTGAAGCCAAGAGTTTAAGAGCAGCCTGGGCAACATAGGGAGACTTCATCACTTTTACTAAAAATAAAAATTAGCCAGGCATGATCGTGCCTACCTTTAGTTCAAGCTAATCGGGAGGCTCAGGCAGGAAGATTACTTTAGCTTAGGATTTTAAGGTTGTGATGAGCTATATTCATGAAACTGCACTTCAGCCTGAGTAACAGAGTGAGACCCTCTCTCTAAAGGGAAAAAAAAAACAAAACAAAACTTTGAAATTAATAAAAATGAAGATCCAATATGCTATGCTTAATTGGTAGTTAAGGTAGTGCTTAGAGGGACATTTATATCTGTAAATGTATATTTAAAAAAAGAAGAAATGGGCGAGTATGGCAAGGGGATCGCCTGAGCCCGAAGAGTTTGAGGTTGCTGTGAGCTAGGCTGAGGCCACTACACTCTACCCAGGACACAGAGTAAGACTCTGTCTCCAAAAAATACAAAAATAACTGAGAAAGATTGCAACTCAATTACCTAACCATCTACATTAAGACTCTAGAAAAAGAAGAGCAAACTAAACCTAAAGCAATACAGGAAGGAAATAATAAAGATTTAAGGAAATATTAATGAAATAAAGAATAGAAAAACAATAGGGAAAATCAGTAAAACCAAAAGATGTGTTCTTTGAAATATTGACAAATTTGACAAAACCATAAACTAGATAGTACAAGAAGAAAAAAAGAGAGAAAATTCAGATTACTGGAATCAGAAGTGAAAGAGGGGACATTGCTACGAATCTTACAGAAATATAATAAATTTTAGAGGAATGGTAACAGCTGTATGCCAATAAATAAGATAATTTGGATGACATTCCCAGGACAGCTTTCTAGAAAGTTATAAACTACCAAAATTGACTCAAGAAAAATAGTGTGAATAGATGTATAGTAAGTAAAGAGATTGGATTGGTAATTAAAAAAAAAAAAATTGCTCACAGGTACTGAGAAAAATAGTGTGCATAGATGTATAGTAAGTAAAGAAATTGGATTGGTAATTTAAAAAAAAAAATGCTCATAGATAATGAGTTCTACCAAACATTAAAAGATAAATTAGTACAGATTCACCCCAAACTCTTGCAAAAATATAGACTTAGTTGGGGGCCAGTGTACATCTTACAGCAGTTGATGGCAGAGAGGGTGACGAGAGCATTCTGAAGGTAGTAATAAGTTCTTTATTTTCCCCTGGGACTGGAAGAGTAAGAGCCTGGCTTATAACAGAAACCTTTTTTCATATAGTGGCTTCTTGAGTTCAGTTATCCTGTAACTAGTTTGTAAAACTTCTAACTTCTGTAAAAGATCATTATATTGCCTGAGGGAGGAAAACCTTAGGAAGGCAGATCATTGATTATTGAATCTAAATTTATTTAAAGATTCAATAAAGTTTAGAATTTATAAAAGAAATACCAAATAATAGTTGCATTAAAGATTCTAATATAATAGTATCAGTCTAAAGCCATTACTAAATTCATATTCAGTTTTTTATTACCTAATTGTTAGTGTTACAGTCTATTATAAGAATAAAGAATCTTTATGTGTTCTAGGAATCATTTTGAGTAAGCTTAAAGAGTATAAGTTGGGGTTGAATTTACTGATTAAAAAAAAAAAGTTCATTTTCTATGTTTCTATGTTTCTACGTTTTCTTATTTATATCTTAGTTTAATATCACTTTTTCTAGGAGACATATTTTTAAAAGATGATTTGTATATATTTCATTTGAGTATTATAAATCTTTGAGGTTTGTAGTTCAGCTATTTTCTTATGTTTCCCCTTTATGTGTCTGTATATGTGTGTGCATGTTTAGGTGTGTGTTTGGTTTGTGTGAATATGAACGGTGGCATACATTTTACCACTGGGATGTAAACTGTGCCTTCCCAATTAGTGTCCCAATATTTAGCACCAGTGGAACTCCTTATTATTACTATTTTTAGAGTCAGAGTTGCCCTTGGTAGAGTGCCGTTGCATCACAGCTCACAATAACCTCCAGCTCTTGGGTTTAGGTGATTCTCTTGCCTCAACCTCCCAAGTGGCTGGGACTATAGGCACCTGCCACAATGCCTGGCTCCTTTTTTTTGTTGTTGCAGTTTGGTTGGGGCCGGGTTCCAACCTGCCACCCTTGGTATATGGGACTGGTGCCCTCCTCACTGAGCCACAGGCACCACCCCTTTTTTTAAAGTTGCAGACTTTAATTTGAATTTGGCCAGTTTTTTCCAGTAATGTTCTTTTTCTCTTATTTGGCTTTATAAAAACAAAACACATTACAACTTTTATAAAGTGTATAAGTTAATTGGGCAGCGCCTGTGGCTCAGGAGTAGGGCGCTGGCCCCATATACTGAGGGTGGCGGGTTCAAACCCGACCCCAGCCAAACTGCAACAAAAAAAATAGCCGGGCGTTGTTGCGGGCGCCTGTAGCTACTTGGGAGGCTCTGAGGCAAGAGAATCACCTAAGCCCAAGAGCTGGAGGTTGCTGTGAGCTGTGACACAACAGCACTCTACTGACGGTAACAAAGCGACTCTCTCTCTCTCTCTCTAAAAAAAGAACATATAAGTTAATTAAAAACAAAATAAAGTCACCCTCCTAAGATATGCAGATGTATACAGGAGGCTGCAAAGAAGTTCTCTCCCTAAGATATGCAGATGTATACAGGAGGCTGCAAAGAAGTTCTCTCCCTCCCAAGTTGCTCAACCATTTTGTTCATTATTATAGGAAGCTGGTTGTTGAGATTGTTGTTACTACTAACACACCATGCAGCCATGTACTCATGCAAAATGATACAGCCATCATACATTAAATGAGCATTTAACTCTGGCATGGTGGCCAGAGAATTGTTTTTGGCTAAAACTTAGATTATTTAAAGATATTTTCAGTTTACTGCTGTTCTTGATTTTAAGCTAGGGCAGTGATTCTCAACAAGGGAAAGTTTTACCCCCCCCCCCCCCGAATATTTGACAGTGTTGTATATACTCGAGTAAATACGGTATTTTTGATTGTCATAACTGGGGAGTGCTACTGGGATCTAATGGGTAGAGGCTAGGAATACTGAGCATATCTTACAGAGCTGAGGACAGCACCCCCTGTAAGAAAGAATTAATGTGTTCAAAATGTTGATAGTTCTAGGGAGGGGTAACCTTGAGCTAGAGTGATTTTACTGTCATATTCTGAGCAGTGATTCTTGAGTTTGAGAGAAAATCATGCTTTCTTTTAGCGTTTGGTTCATCTATGCTTTCTTTTAGTGTTTGGTTCATCTATGCTTTCTTTTAGTGTTTTCATACTAGTATTCTTTAGCTTAGAACATAAGTTGGCCACCAGAATATCTAGCTCTGAAAAGGTTTGGATGTGTGCTATCTCAGAGAAAACCTAGAAGAACTATTTTTGGATCACTGCTCTCTATGCCTGACCCAGTCTACCAAAATGTATATTTCTACTCTCAACATGACCTTACCTAAGCTGCTTCATTGCTTTTTTTTTTTCCTGCCTTTTAGTTTTGGTCTGCCTTTCATTTTACACAGTAGGACTCAATTATTAAGTCCAGGTGAGAAAGGAATTTAAGTTTTCAATGCTTTTTCTCTTAGATGTTCCTGAATTACTTTTGAAAATTTATTCATTCTTATGAGGTCCGACCATTAAGTTTGCAAACTTATCCTAGAAAAAGTGCTACATACTGAGAACTGTTGTTGTATGGCACACAAAAACACACAACAATCATGAATGCCACACAGCAAGATACTGCCACATGTCAACATGAGCACAGCTGTGATATATGAAGATTATAAAACTTTCTAAGTTGTTTGTATAGTGCTGCCAGCATAAGCACAGGATGGTTAGTTTGTGAAATTGTCAGACCTCGTATAATGACAGCTTTGATGGTTATTCCAGAAAATGAATTCCAGAATTGCTTTGAAGGTTAGACTAGGCACTAGCATTGGAGCATAGCTTCCTATGAGGAGTACTTCAGACGTGATTATAGTGATACTTAGCAATGAGGTATGTAGCACTATTTCTAGGATGAGTTCGTGAACTTAATTGTCAGACCTCGTATTCTAATAATTTTATGCTCTGAACATTACTAGTTTTGTGTAATGGAGGAAGGCATTACAAAGCATTTAAAAAAAAGCTCTACTATATTGGAATTTTCTACTATAAGGCAAGGGAAATATTAAGTCTTAGCTGTGCCAGTATCACATGAACTAAGTGATTTGGTGAAGCCGTGATTCAGCGTTAGGTATATCTGATGTAAAAGCATGCTGTATTAATTCTACTACAAGATGGATGCAAAAAGAACTTAGTTTAAATACATTAAGGAACTAATATTTTCATTTTATAAGTTATTTAGGACTCTTTTTCCTCTGTTTTACTTGAGGTAATTTGTTGCTGATGTTTATCTCAGTAATTTCTAGCAGGTAAACTTAACCCTTTTGAAGAATGTTATTAATCTATATTGTATTGGTGAAAATCCAGTGGTACCATCTTTCTCTGAAAGAATTTCCTTTCACTAAGTACATTTTTAGGGAAGAGAATATTTGTTTATAAATATTTAGGTATGTACTTTATTTCTAATTAGAGAACAATTAGAATTACAATTTTTATTTCAGACAGTATGTTTTTTAATACTGTACGGCAGTGATTTGGTAAATGAAGTCCCTGTAACAGCAATATCAATATCATCTTGGACCTTGTTAGAAATGCAAATGTTCAGACCCACTGAATCAGAAACTTGGGATGTAGTGTCTGTGTATGTGGGGGGGTAGGTCTGGGTAGTCTGTATTTTAAGACCTGTATCACAGATCCCCGAGTTGATTCTGAAGTTTAGGAACTGCTCTACACAAAGTGACTTCTTGAATTAAGTTCTCTAATTCAGTATACTTGTTCCCCCTTTTGTTCCTACCATACTGTAAACTTCTATTACTTGTTGGGAGATAAATTATCTAGACTATTGACTGAACTTACAGCATATGTGAAGTGTATAAAGAAATATTTGAGAAATATTATTTCAAGGAAACAGGATAGGTATTTGTATAAATCACTATAAAATAAGCTCTCAAAAGATTTAATTCAAAATCCTGCACTGTGGGAGTATGATTATTTGGTAATTAGGAGTTGCTGAGTTACAGAGAATTCTGAGGCATGAAATCAATGGATTTAAAAAAATTCCTCATGCACCCATAGAAACTTTTAAATTGGAAATTAGGGTAATGATAATAGATACAAAGAGGGAGTATGCTGAAAACTGTAATCGTATAATGAAAAAAGTTTTATAATGTATAGTCTACAAGTTTTTGTAGTAATATATATGTATATGAAGATCTTGTTTTAAAAATGGTAAAAAAAGAGTTCTAGATTTGAATACCTACAGTAGCACTGTTAAGTGTATTTGAGAATGCTTATTTTTTAATTATAGTATAGTATTAGTGCCCTAATGTATCCATAATGACTAAATTGCCATTGACATGACAATGTATAATATGTATGAAATACAATCACATTAAATGTTCAGAGCTGTGCTGTATATATATCACATTAAATGTACAGAGCTGTGCTGTCTATATTTTTATTTTCCATATCTTTGGGTCTTGCTTCTTAATCATTCATAAGCAGTACGTTGGTATTGAGGTATTTCAAGGGTGACCTTAATTTTTCTCTGTTAAGTTATATTTGTTCATGTGTAAATTATACTTACTACTTAACTCTTAACTTGAGTTTATGCCCTAATTGTCTTTCAATGCAGATGCTAAATACAACTTATTCTTGTTGGTAGACTAACTTATATGTTAAATGTTGGTTTAACTTATATATTAGCCTTTGTTAGTGTGTTGGCTTAGATTGTAGGTCCTAGGTAGAGGGGACCTACATACAAATAAAGTTTATACTATACTCAACAGGTGAGATTTTCTTCTTTTCTTTCATGGGCAACCTACAACCTGATCAATGAGTTTTAACAAACTGGAGTATTCAGTAGTGCTGCTAATAACAATGGTTAAAACTCCAGATTGTGGGCTCGGCGCCCGTGGCTCAGGTGACTAAGGTGCCAGCCACTACACCTGAGCTAGCATGTTCGAATCCAGCCCCGGCCTGCCAAACAACAATGACGGCTAAAACCAAAAAAATAGTCAGGCGCTGTGGCAGGTGCCTATAGTCCCAGCTACTTGGGAGACTGAGGCAAGAGAATCACTTAAGCCCAAGAGTTTGAGGTTGCTGTGAGCTGTGATGCTATGGCACTCTTACCTAGGGCTTGAGGCTCTGTCTCAAAACAAACAAACCCAAAACTTCAAATTGTGGCTTTCTTCTTCTTTTTTCAGAAAAAGCCTTCTTAAAGATATAGATGTCAGAGTGGAGGTAACCCCTTTAATGTTGTTAATTTGCTGTTTTTCAGTTTACTCTCAATTTTAGGATATCTAACCTTCATACCTCTGGTTGGAGGCCAGGAATATGTACAATCTGTATGAAAGAAAATGTAAATTGCATGTATATTAGTATTTACCACTATTTTTAATTGTAGTGGGTGTATAGGTAGATAGAGAAGGCAGAAAGAGAAAAAGAGTAATGAAAAGACTTTTGGGCTGAATTGATCTATATTTGTTCTAAAGTTATATACAGCATATATAGTTTACTATACAATGTTTTTTTTTTTTAGGTCAATAAGAAAATGGGTCTTCTCAGGGTATCTGTTTAGTACATTTTTATTTAAATTAATTTTTAAAATTTAATAAATGGTTGCATTCATTTACATAATTATTTCACAATTAAAATGTCGATATTTCATTTAATCATCTAAATCCAACCCTTGGGAAAATATTGAGTGGACTTTTTTGCTTTAATTAAAAAACTAACATTTGAAACAACGCCCATGGCTTAGTGGGTAGGGCGCTGGCTCCATTTACCAAGGATGGTGGGTTCGAACCCAACCCTAGCCAGCTAAAACAGCAATGACAACTACAACAACAACAAAAATGCTGGGCATTGTGGCAGGCACCTGTAGTCCCAGCTGCTCGGGAAGCTGAGGCAAACCGTCCTCCCCCCCAAAAAAAAACAAACAAACAAAAAAAAAAACTAACACATGTTAATTACAAGAAACCTGGAAAAATCTGAAGAAAGTACCTGGAGAAAACTATAAATCACATATTTCTAACACTCAAACACATTTAATGTTTTAGTGTATTTCCTCTTAATCTTTTAAAGATAAATTTTAAAAATTTGGATCACTCATATCTTTTATTATTTTTTTAACCAAATGTAAATATATTTTTCATATCTTAAACTAGTTTTTTCTTTTTTCCCGAGACACTCTCTAATCTACTGCCTCAGATTGGAGTAACCTGTGTCGGCCTAGCTCAATACCAGCCTCAAACTCCTGTGTTCAAGCTATCCTTTTGCCCTAGCTGCCTGAGTAGCTGGGACTATAGGCACCCACTAATTTTTTCTATTCTTAGTAGAGATGGGGTCTTGTTCTAACTCAGCTGGTCACAAACTCCTGAGCTCAAGTGATCCTCCCACCTTAGCCTTCCATAGTGTTAGGATTACAGTCATGAGCCACTGCACCTGGCCTCTTAAACTAGCTTTTTAAATAACTTTAATAACATATATTTGTGTCATAATTTGATTTGTTTTTCCACATTATAAACATTTATCATCTTGGTTTAATAGTATAAATTAAGCAGTAAGCCTTCTTGTTCATAAATCTTTATATAAATCTGTAAATCTTTATCTGTATCTGATTATTCCTTCTAGATTCCTAAGAGGGGGAATACTAGAGAATATAAATGTTTAATGTGTATTACCAAATTGCCATGCAGAAACATAGATCCAATTTTACTACCACCAGCAGTATATAAGATGCCTATTAAAGCTCGGTGCCTGTAGCTAAGTGGCTAGGGCACCAGCCACACACACTGGAGCTGGCGGGTTTGAACCCAGTCTGGGCCTGTCAAACAGCAATGACAACTACAACCAAAAAATAGCTGGGCATTGTGATGGGTGCCCCTGTCCCATGTGCTTGGGAGGCTGTGGCAGGAGAATCACTTGAGCCCAGGAGTTTGAGGTTGCTGTGAGCTGTGACACCGCCACAGCACTCCACTGAGGGCGACATAGTGAGACTCTTGTCTTAAAAAAAAAAAAAAAAAGAAGATGCCTGTTAAGTAATACCCTTGTCAGCACTTGGTATATTTTAATTATTGCATTTAAAAATATCACTGCAACTTGATTTACGAAAAATTTTATTCTATGAAATATTATCAAAATACTAAAAATATTGTTACTTTACATTATTTTAAATGGATTAACTGACCTTGAGAAAAATCATACTTGAACTTTATCAATTTAAATTAAAATGTAATATAGTAGAACATTTTTCTTTCTTTTTTTTTTTTTCTGTTTTTGCTTTTTTTTGTTTGAGACAGAGTCTCACTTTGTCACCCTTGCTAGAGTGCTGTAGCATCACAGCTCACAGCAACCTCCAACTCTTGGGCTTAGGTGATTCCCTTGCCTCAGCCTCTCAAGTAGCTGGGATGCCCAGCTTGTGCCCAGTAGATGCCCACCTCAACACCTGGCTATTTTTTGTTGCAGTTTGGCCAGGCCGGGTTCGAACCTGCCGGTGTATGGGTCAGGCACCCTACTCACTGAGCCAGAGGCACCGCCCTAGTGTAGAACATTTTTAACAACAGAGATTTGGAAATATTTGGTCATTATAATTGTCTGAATGTACATTGGGAGCCATTATTTGATTAATAGACTCACATTTCAGTTATAGATCTGTCTTATCTTTAAGAGTAATTCCCTTTAATTGTGCTATCATCTTTCAGTTTTGCTAAATTAAGACTTAATGGACTGTTTTACTATAAAATAATTATATATAATAATATAGGAAGTTATTATTGAAACAAAGCAGGTAAAGCAAGAGAAAATTGATACTGGTATTTCTCTACTGTAGAAAAATAAGAGGCTGAGGTGAGAGGATCATTTGCGCTTAGAGTTAAGTCTAGCCTGGACAACATAGTGAATCTATCTCTTCAAAAAAATGTTTGTATTTTATCAAGTTTTAAGAATAACAATTACAGTATAGGAATTTAAGAGCATTGCTTTGAAATTAGACTTTTTTAGTGAGTTAATGAGGATTTTGCCTTTTGCTTACTGTGTTTATGTTGGATAAAATTTTGAGCTTCTAGGCCTCAATTTGTTGCCTATTAAATGAAGGTTAAAAACAGTTGGCATTCTAAAAGACAATACATGTAAAAGTATTTAGCAGAGTGCCTGGTATTTGGTAAATGCTAAATAAATGCTATTTGTATTTTAGCAGATTTGGATAGATTTCAACAAATATTTACTGAGCATTTACGGTATGCCACATACTTTGTAGATGATGAGGATACATCCATGAAACACACTGACAAATCTTTGATAGAACTTGAATTACGGGTGAGCGGAGATAATTTTATCTTGCAACATTAAAATAAGCATAAACAGGAGGTTTTAAAACTTGGAATAAATGACTTTCTATGAATAAATGGCCTCATAAGTAAGTTAGAGAATGACTTCTGTATTTTGGGAGAGAAATACCTTTGCACTTTTCTTTTTTTAGTATAATTTTTATTCATATGAAACATGATGTGTTTAGTATCTGTTTTTCTTCACGTAGCAAACTCTAGTTGCTAGAAAATAAAGCATTTGATTTTTACAGTAATGCATGTTAAAATTAATGATGCTATAATTATTTCAATTTATCTGAGGAAAAAAATTTCTTTTTGGAAAACTAAACAGTAGAGAGTACATTTACATTTTGAAGTAAATTAATAGAATGTATTGATTTTCTTTGCTAAGCTAATAAAATTGACCTAAGAAATTAAATGGCTGGGCATAGTGGCTTATACCTATAATCTCAGAACTCTGGGAATCTGAGGCGGGTGGATCGCCTGAACTCATAAGTTCAAGACCAGCCTGAGGTAGAATGAGACCCTGTCTCTTAAAAAAAAAAAAAAAAAAAAAAATAGCCAGGCACTGTGGCAGGCACGTGAAGTTCCAGCTACTTGGAAGAGTGAGGCAAGAGAATATTTTGAGCCCAAGAGTCTGAGGTTGCTGTGAGCTTTGACACCATGGAATTCTACTAATTCAACAAAGTGAGACTTTGTCTCAAAAAAAAAAAGAGAGAGAGAGAGAAAAGAAATTAAAGAAAAATGTACTAAATATTTTTAAGAGTAATACAGGGTGTCCATAAAGTTCATGTGCAATTTAACACAAACTTTTGGGCACCCTGTGTTTGTTTTTATTTGTGAAACAGTTTTGAATCTCTAAATTCTCCACCCTTGTGATAACAGAGCTGGAAGAAAAAGTGTTATCCATAGCTGCATAACAAATTACCCTCCAAAGCCACACATATAACAACAAATATTTATTATCTTAAAAGTTGTTGTGAGTATTGAATCTGGCATAGTTTAGCTATGTACTCTAGCTCTAGTCTCTACCAGTCAGTCTATTAAAATCAAGACTGTTAATTGTTGGCCTGGGCTATAGTCATCTCATTCTGCTGGGGAAGGATCTGCTTCTAGATTCACTCCAGGGATTGTTGACAGAATTCATTTCCTTGTGGGCCATTAGAAAGAGGGTCTCAGTTCTCTGCTGATTGTTGGCTGGAGGCCTCCCTCATCTTCTCCATTGGGCAGCTCATAGTAGGCAACTGGTTTCCATTGTAGCAAGCAAGTGGGAGAGTAAAATAAGGTGAACAGAATGGAAGCCAAATTATGTAACCTAATCTCAGAAGGAGGACATCTTATCATTTCTATCATATGCTGATCTTAAAGGCAAGTCAGTAGGTTTAGCCTAGCAGTTCTCACGACTGTGGGTTGGGACTCATAGGAACTGTATTAAAGGGCCGTGACATTAGGAAGGTTGAGAACCACTGGTTTAACCTATGCTCAAGGGGAAGGTATTACACAGTGACTTGAAGGAGTCAGGGATCTCTGGGAGCCTTTGTGGAAACTGCCTACTCAAAAGGTAAAGCAAAGCATCCATGGACAACATCTCCAAAACACTAAGTGGTAAGATGTTCTGTGAACTCTAAATACAAGAGAATGAAGCTAAATCACTACTATAGAACTCCATGAGGGAGTGAGCATAGAGAAACACTGGATGGTCTTACAGACCAGAAAAATAGGAAAGTTCCACAATACCCTCCAAGTACACAGTGGACCAATTTGAGAAAAGCAGGTGAAATTGCTGGATTAAATTCCAGATTGAACACTACAGGAACAGTAGAGATACAAGAGTCAGATAAAAGTGAGGGAGAAGAACGCAGCCAGATCATCTTTGTAGAAAACAAGTTGCTTTTGAAGACCACACAAAAATAACAGGACGAGCTTTGAGATGTTAGAAAACCTGTGCCAAACCAAGCCTCCTAATAAAAGTTCAGAGAAACTTATTTCTTTAAAAAATGGGTAATAGAAAATGATAGAAATAAAGGTCCCAAAAGTTATTTTAAAGGAAAAAAAAAAGGAAGCAAAGTGACATTTTAAAAACAATGAATGCAAGTTAGATATACCTAAAAAACAAATGACTACAATTACCTACTATTTCAGAACAAGCTGAAAGAATTTCAGAAAATATATATTAAAGAAAAGCATAAATTTGGAATTAGAAAAACTTGGAGATAAGGTAATAAAACTCAGGAATGTATAGGAAAAAGGTTTATACAGTTTCAGAAATGAACCCTAATCTAGAAGAAATCCAAGAGTTAATAAACACAGACAAATGTGTAAAGTGATACAAGATGAAGAGAGGCAATTTTTTTAATAAAAAAAAAAAAAGAAATTTAAAAGAAAACAATACTGAAAATAAAGACAGTCTCATATATGGATAATAATAAGTTCCTGAAGAAGAAAATGATAGCAAGGAAATAGAACAAATACTAAATATTATACTTCTATAAAAGAAAATTGTGACTGTATGTAAAAATGGCACACTGTCTACCTGGGATAATTTACCCAGCACTATGATAACTGATAGAAATGCTCATAAAATCACTTTAAAGAAAAACAATCCATTGGGCACTAGGCAGAAATACTAAATGACTTAGAAAGAAAATAAGATTGTCATTAGACTTATAAAAGCAATGCTTTATTCCAGAAGAAAATGGAATAATATATTTAAGATACTCAAGGAAAGAAAATGTGAGCAAAGGGGTAATGTATGGATTTATATCTAGCCAAATGAGTTCCAAGTGTGAAAGCCACAAAAATCTTTATTGATGTGTTGAGTGGTAAAAAGGCTCAGGGAATGTTTTTCTTCATGAACTCTTCCTGAGAATTTTAGTAAATAATAAGCTTCAGACAAATCAACAAGTATGGACACAAGGATTCATGGCTAATTTAGGTATCTTTTACTCTTGATTCTTAATCTAGCAGGCACCTTCACTGGCTCAAATTATTTCAGATGTCATGTTGGAAATACTTATAATTTAGTGATACTTGTTAGTAGAGCAGCCTTGAAAAGAAAGAATAATAATAGGCCCTTGTGTTTAGAGTGTTTCTTGTATAATGGTATAACCATGACTCCTTTTGGGAATGGATACACTACTTTGCTGTATAGGGAAGAGTTTCTCAATCTTGGCACTATTAACATTTTGGCCTGGATAATTCTTTGTTGTGGGAGCTGTCCTGTCCTTTGTAGTCTGTGTAGCAGCATCCTTGCTTTCTCCTTGCTAGACATTCCATCTCTATTATGACAACCAAAAGTGTCTCTAGATTGACAAATGTACATTAGAGGTAGAGGGCACAATCAGTACTGATTTAGAACCGCTGCTGTAGAGAAGTGGTAACTATTCAAAAAAGTGGTTCCACTTTTTGCTGCAAAAAAAGTAAGTTCACTGCTACACTTGATCAACAAGGAATACTCACCTTCAAATTGTAATAAAAGAAAACCTACTAAAATAAATTAATTAACCAAGATAATACCATTATATATTGACTTGTATATTTCATAAGGTAAACACAGAGAGAGAGAGACATATACATACATGCACACACATGCAATCTATAAGTTAACTATTCACTTATTAAATTAATCCTGGAGTTAAGTTGGGTACAGAAGAATACTTTACTTTCAGAGTAAAGTATTAGGGTAAGATGTAACAGAATATTATTAGTATAATTTAATATTAAAGGTATATTTTCCATATTTTCATATTTAGTCCTTAATTATAAAATTTCCAAATTATTTTCATTATTTTAAATGTTAACATTTTGTATATTTTTTAACATTGAAAGGTTTTTTTAAAAAGAAATGTTTTTTTGATTGTGACTTCTACTGTTATGTGAAGACTTACTTTTAATTGCTGGTGTATAGGAAAAGCACCTTTCCAATAGTTTATAAGAATATAGTTGCATGTTTATAAAAAAGGAGCATCAAATTTTATTAGCTGAATACTTCGTTCAGTAAAACTAAACCTGTGTGAAGTGTTGATTATTCTGGAATAAAGTTTAGATTCCCTGCAGTGAGTTACTTTTTTTTTTTGCCTTTCATTAAATATCAAGTATTACAAGATTAATGGATATATTTTCTTTTTTTTGAGACAGAGTCTCAAGCTATTTCCCTGGGTAGAGTGCTGTGCTGTCATAGCTCACAGCAACCTCCAACTAACTCTTGGGCTCAAGCGATCCTCTTGCCTCAGTTTTTCTATTGTTAGTAAAGATGGGGGTCTCACTCTTGCTCAGGTTAGTCTTGAACTCATGAGATCAACCAATCTACCCACCTCAGCCCCTCCCAGAGTGCTAGGATTACAGGTGTGAGCCACCACACCTAGCCTAATGGGTATATTTTCATACAAGATAAGGAACCTTCACTTTAGTTGTTACAAGGCTAATTTTTCCTCAAAGTACTTTATTCCTTGGATCAGTTTGGAGGACTTCACTGTATTTCTGGTTTTCAGTCTTTTACAAATGTAAGTTATTTCTGTAGATTAAATTTTCTGAGGGCAGCATTTCCCAAACTATAAAATATTAATGGTTTGGGGTTAGAAGTTTCAGGACGGATATGTGAATCTGAGAAAAGCTACATATTATATCCTTGATAGAGAGATTTAATACGTATGTTAACATATGTTCCTATAAAGCAATGGTTCTCAACCTGTGGGTCGTAACCCACAGGACTGTATTAAAGGGTCACGGCATTGGGAAGGTTGAGAACCACTGTTATAAAGGAACCTGTATTTCTCAGAGTTAATGGAATTCTTTTTGGTGCTGTATTATTTTTGGTGATCTCTCTTTTTTTTAAATTTTTA
This sequence comes from Loris lydekkerianus, assembly GCA_963574355.1. Classification (NCBI taxonomy): domain Eukaryota; kingdom Metazoa; phylum Chordata; class Mammalia; order Primates; family Lorisidae; genus Loris; species Loris lydekkerianus. Next base: position 69,343 of record CAUYPK010152759.1, read on the forward strand.
TTAAATCATAGCTGTGCACATCGATATGATCATGGGGCATCATACGCTAGTTTCATAAACCGTTTGACACATTTTCATCACACCGGTCTACATAGCCTTCCTGGCATTTTTTTTAGTAATTGTGCTAAGACATTTACATTCTACATTTACTAAGTTTCACATATATCCTTGCAAGATGCACTGCAGGTGTGATCCCACCTGTCCCCCTCCCTCTACCCACCTCCCCCTCCCTCCCCTGCCTCTGCCCCTTTCCCCCATTTTCAGGTCACAACTGGGTTACAGCTTTCATGTGAAAGCCCTAAACTAGTTTCACATAGGGGTGAGTACATTGGGTACTTTTTTTTCCATTCTTGAAATACTTTACTAAGAAGAATATTTTCCAGTTTCATCCAGTAAATATAAAAGAGGTAAAGTCTCCATCTTTCTTTAAGGCTGAATAATATTCCATGGTGTACATATACCATAATTTATTAATCCACTTGTGGATCGATGGGCACTTGGGCTTTTACCATGATTTAGTAATTATGAATAGGGCTGCAATAAACATTCTGGTACAAATATGTTTGTTATGATGTGGTTTTTGGTCTTCTGGGTATATACCCAGTAGAGGAATTACAGGATTGAATGGTAGTTCTATTTTTCGATCTCTAAGTGTTCTCCATACATCTTTCCAGAATGAATGTAATAACTTGCATTCCCACCAGCATTGTAAAAGTGTTCCCTTTTCTCCACATCCATGCCAACATCTTTGTTTCTTATTGGAGGATCTATCTAACACTGCCAAGGGGTGTTAAAATCTCAGACTATTTTGGTACTGGAGGAAATAAATTTGTTCATGTCTGTTGAGTCCCTCTTGTAAATTGAGGGGCATTCTGGTTGGGTGCATAAATGTTAATAATTGAAATCTCTTCATGTTGAGTGTTGCCCTTAACAAATATGAAGTGACCATTTTTATCTTTCCTTACCTTTGGTGGTTTAAAGCCTATTATATCTGCAAATAAAATTTCAAACCCTGCTTTTTTCTGATTTTTATTTGTCTGAAGTATATTTATCTTTTAAGGTAAGATGAAATTCTTATAGGCAGCAGATATCTGGCCTGAGTTTTTGTATCCAGTCTGACACCCTGTGCCTCTTGAGAGGAAAATTTAGGCCATTCACTTTAATTAAGAGTATTGATAAGTCTGTTAGTATTTTCAGTATCAAATTTTTCAAAAGCCCAGTGAACATTTTTGTTCTTCACTGTGGAAGTTGGAGTTTGATGAAAGGTTTCTGATTGAGTTTACTTTGGTGGTAGAGGATTGTGCTGGTCATTATGGAGGATAGGTCTGAGAATATCTTGGAGAGCTGGTTTAGTTATGGCAAATTTCTTCAACATGTAAATGTCATTAAAGTATTTAATTTCTCCATCATAAATGAAACTCGGTTTAGCTGAATACAGGTTCCTGGGTTAAAAGTTATTTTGTTTTAGATGATTAAAGGCTGATGACCACACTCTTCTAGCTAGCAAGTTTTCAGCAAAGAGATTTTCAGTCATTCTAATATTCTTCCCCTTGTAGGTTATAGTTTTCTTATGTCTGGATGTTTGCAGAATTTTCTACTTCATATTGACTTTGGTGAAGTTAATTATAATGTGTCAGGGAGATGTTTTATTTGTATTGAGTCATTCTAGGGTTCTGAAACTGTCTACTGTCTGAATTTCAGAATCTCTTGTTGTGTTTTAGAAGCTCTCCTCATTTATTTCTTGTGGTAGAGCATCTGTGCCTTTTGAAGCAACCTTGTCACCTTCAGGAATTCCTTTAAGGTGAATAATAGTTTTCTTTGAATTATCCCATAGCTCTCTGAGAGAATAATCTAATTTTGCTCTCCACTTGTCTTCCTCTTTGAGCATTTGTGAGTGTTCAAAAGCTTTGGCATCAATGTCAGAGATCCTTTCTTCTTCCTGCTCTATTCTGTTACTGAGGGATTCTACTGTATTTTTTTAGATCTTTGAGGGCTGCTAGTTCTTGCCTCAATGTGTCAAAATTCTTGGTGATTTTGTCTTTGAAATCATTGAATTCTTGAGACAACTTTTGAATTATTCCTTGAAATTGTAATTCCATCTTTACCTTCATTGCATTGATCTTATTTGCCATCCGAATTCTGAACTCGATTTCTGACATCTCAGCCATCTGATTACAAATGGAATCATATGATCTGTCTGTTTTGTCATTTCTTGGGGGAGTTTGATCTACTCTGATTAGTCATGTTGCCAGAGTATTTCCACTGATTCTGGCCTATGATTATTTTTCACTGTTTGGCTAGATGGGCAGGTAAGGTGAAATTGGATTTGGTGTTCCTGTAGTTGTTGTTAACCAGCCTTTGCCAAGGATCTGGGACTGGTCACTGTAGTTTTAACCCCTACAGCTTTGCAAAGGACCTGTACAGTATTACATTCTGAGGCTTCTGGGTCCTACTTGGTGTGGTGGGGGTAGATGGCTCTGTATTGTATTCATCTGGTCTTTTTCTGATCCTAATGGATCAGGGACTCTTGGTTGAAATTTCAGCTGTGGATAAATACAAGCAACTAAGATACCTCACCCCCCCATGAGCAACACCTGTGAGAGTAAAGTCATCCTTCTCATTGCCACACAACCAATAACACTCTCGGGTGATTGGCCCAGGTCAGTAGTTCCAAACCAATTGACCCAGTCAGTACCAACTCTCCAGTGGTAGATTTCAAAAGGTCTCCAATAACTATATAGTAGAAGACTACTGTCTGCTAAAATGTGGCTCATTCTGGCACTCTGTGGAGTCATAAAGGCCCCCCTAGTAGTAGAGTTGGACCAGGGGGCAGGTGTCTCTCCACTTTGCACCTCTTTCATGCCCTGTCACTGGAAATCCCATGGGGCTGTGGTCCTGCTCCCTCCAATAAATAGATTTGCCAGGCCTTTGCATCTGCTAGAGTCAAAGGATAGTCAATGGCCCTTCAGCCCAGCCAACACCCTCTGCCACCTGCCGGCTGGGGGAGGTGAGGCCTGCCTGCCTCAAGTACTCTATTACAACTGGAGAGTGTTCCACCTAAGCTCAATCTGAAACTGAGAAAAACAAGTAAGGAAATTATTTTCTCGTTCAGCTACTTCATCTTTGCCCCAGTCACTTTGCAGCACTGGTATCCCTATACGGTAAGATCTAGCTTCCTCTGGCATTCCTCAGTGCTGGGGCGGTGTCTCTCCAAGATTAGACCCCAGTGGGATCACTCCACTGTTTCTGATTCTTCATGGGAGGTGTCCCTGCATAGCTCTGAGGCAGCTCCCACAGCCAGGAATGTGGCTGTAGCGGCGGCTCCTGGAGCACTGGGGCACATGGCTCCAGCAGCAGGGAGGGGCACGCGGTGTATGTTTTTGACAGAGTTGGGTGCCCACTGGCTCTGGCAGGGTGTGTCTTGTAGTGAGAAGCTCTGGCAGGGTCGAGTGTGGGGCTCACGGCTCTGGCAGGGGGTCTCTGGCTGTGCAGGTTGCATGGCTCTGGCAGGGTGGGGTACATGGCTCACAAGTTTTTTCCCTCAACTTGTTTGCACTTCTACAGAGCCAAGGTGACAGCCTCCCCCCACTTTGACTGCACTACTGCTTGGCTCACTGTTACATTGCAGCTTTTCAACCATGGTCCTTGCAGTGCCCGAACGTGGCAATGAATCGCATAAATTAGAGTCTCTGTAGGATTTAGGCTTCTGGATCATCAGGTGAAGGGGGAAAGGTGGACTGGAAGATCAAAATGGGATAGACATTGGGAAACAGACAGACATCATGATTGTGAGCCCTGAGAAAATGAAAAAGTTCAAAATCAGACATACAGTTGCATTACCTTTCAGTAAAGACCTAGGTAGAGGCCATGTGATACATTGTAAGAATCTAAATAGCTCCTTAAGGTATCATAGTATTAAAGAGATAGATTTGAGAGTTTGGATAGACCATAGTGGCTAGAAGTTGCAGGATAATATTCAAGAGAGAGAAAATAACAAAGAGAAAGACATGTATAAACTACTAAAAGCATTACTTTAAGTTTTTGGCTCAAATACACTCTGCACACATATTTTAGAGAAATTACCAAGTGACCAAACAAATAATAACTTTCAGGAAGAATTATACTAGCAGGCTGTAAAATTAGTATTTCTCCAAAATCAGGGAAGTACAGAAATTTTTTAAGATTCCAACCATCAGAGTGAATTCAGGAGGCATACAGTAGAAACTTCAGAGTTACATATTTTAATTATAGGAATAATTGAACATTATATTATCAATTAATCTGGAACTTCCATAGTGACCTTTAAAATTACCCTTAAAAAAGATCAGACTAATTTTCAAATTACTGTTTTTCTGAACAAAGTTCAACACTCTTTACATAAATACAACAAATAATTTCTCTCAGAATAGTAAACTTAAATTTTTCACTATCTAATTACTAGATCTTGATGGAAAAATATATGACTCATAAGGAGGAGAAAACTCAGTCAGTGAAAATACACCCAATAATAAAAGATATTCTCTTATTAGCTGTCAAGATCTTTAAAATAGTCCTATCAAATATGATTAATATGTTCACATCTGTACTGGAAAATACCGACTTAATGAGGAGAAATAGAAAAGCAAACAAGTGGAATTTCTAAATATGGGAAAATATTGATGTGATACAGGATATACAAATTTTATTTGATTTAATTGACAGCAGTTTTGACACTACATGAAGAAACATAATTGCTTATGACTGGATAGCAATGGGACCTAAAAACATAAGTTACAAATGGAAAAATGAGTAAAAAATAAACAGAACCTTCGTGACTTATTGCACAACATCAACTTGTTTAATGTTCATGTTGTTGGAATATTAGAAAGAAAAGAGAGAGGGGAAGATACAAATAATATTTAAAGAACCTTTCACAAGTTTGATAAAATTCATAAAATCCCAGATGCATTAACTTCAATTAAAAAAAGAAGGATAAACACAAAGAGAAGAAAACAAATGCACATTAAATTCAAGTTGCTTAAAATGAATAATAATCATCAATTAATTTTTAAAAACAGCCAGAGCAACAAAACACATTTTGTACAGAATTTAGGAGGGGTGTTATACTTTTCTATTAAAAACCATGTAAGCCAGACAAAATTGGAATAGCATCTGCAGAAGTCTGTGAAAACAAACAAACAAACATATAAAATTAAAACCTGTACTTGCAAAGCCAGTAAAACTATTTGAAAAGTGAGGATAACTAAAGACTTTTTTTCAGTCTAATAAATTAAGATAAAGTTGTGACTAGTAGACTTTCACTATGAGAAACCTGAAAGGAAGTTCTTCAGGAAGAAGAAAAGAGCTGCTACATGTAAACGTTTACATATACAAATTAATAAATGTTTCCTAAGTGTTAAAAATGGATAAATGTTTTGATATATTCCTCTTCTTTACATTAAAATATATAAATGGAACAATGATGTGTTATTGCTTCATAACGTGTATGTACTAATTAATGTCACAAAACACTGAAAGTGGGAGTAAATGTATATCTAGTAAGTCAATAGTGTAAATAAAATAGAGTACTAAAAAGATGAAATTAATTAAAAATAAAATAGATAAAGGAAAGAAGAAGAATCAATGACAAACAGAGATAATTTGAAAATGACTGGATTTAGGGTGGCACCTGTGGCTCAGTCAGTAGGGTACCAGCCCCATATACCGAGGGTGGCGGGTTTAAACTTGGTCCTGGCCAAACTACAACAAAGAAATAGCCAGGTGTTGTGGCAGGCACCTGTAGTCCCAACTATTCAGGAGGCTGAGGCAAGAAAATTGCCTAATCCCAAGACCTGGAGGTTGCTGTGAGCTGTGACACCACAGCACTCTACCCA
>CAUYPK010152763.1:0-22157 GCA_963574355.1 Loris lydekkerianus
ACATTTTCACATACATTATTTTATAATCAAAACAACTTTTTGTAACATGTTATATAATATATAATTATATATAATTATATATACATAATAATATGTATATATTATTATGTATATATAATTATATATATACATAAAATATATATAATACATAATATATGTATATATAATACATAATATATGTATATAAGTAAAAATATGTATTTTACATATATATTATGTATATATACATTATATATAATTATATATACATATATATTATGTATATAATTATATATAAAATTATATATATAATTATATATATACACATATATATTATGTATATATAATGTATATTATGTATATATAATCATATTATATATAATTATATATACATATATATAATTATATATAATAATTATATATAATTATATATACATTATATATATATAATTATATATACATTATATATATATATATAATATATACATTTTTTACTTTAAGGGAAAAAATGGGGATTTCCAATGGTACCTTTGACTAAACAACAATTTTTTTTTTTTTTTAGACTGGGATTAATTTTTTTTTAGGACACAAAGTTTCACTTTGTCACCCTTGGTAGAGTGCCATGGCCTCATAGCTCACAGCAATCTCATACTCTTGGGCTTAAGTGATTCTCTTACCTCCGCTTCTCAAGTAGCTGGGAGTACAGGTGCCTCCCATAACGCCCGGCTATTTTTAGAGACGAGGTCTTGCTCTGGCTCAGACTGATCTTGAACCTGTGAGCTCAATACACCTGCCTTGGCCACCCAGAGTGCTTGGATTACAGGCGTGAGCCACTGTGCTGGCTCTGGATTAATGTTTTACTAATGATATCTTACATCCATACTGTGCATTTCTAAGATTTACATCCAAAGAGCATATTGTATTTACATGCAGCAAGCAGTCCAAAATAACAAATTCAAACCATGGCTGCATTAAGACTATGGTTTATACAACAATTTTTGAGATATCTACAGAATATAACCTTTATGTAGAATGTGACTCCACAGTAATATATTTTTTCTTTTTATCAGGTCGAATAGAAGATCAATATTTAATTAGATTTGTTAAAGAAAAGCTAAAATCAATGCCTTGCAAGAATCAAGGCTATATTTTAGATGGATTCCCAAAGACCTATGATCAAGCAAAAGATCTTTTCAACCGTAAGTTTGAGTATTCCCTTCATTTTGAGTATTCATATTCAGATAAATTGTAACTTTATTGTTCATAGTAATTGTCAGTGAAAAATAAAAATTGGAGAGCCTATTTATTTTTGGATTTTGGCTCACCTTTTATTAGGTAGTCTTTTTTCTTTGTTTTTCAGCTGTGAGGCTATATAGAGATTTTTTCTTCTTTTCTTTTTCCAGACTTTAAATATTTTAAAAATATTTATTTTATTTTATTGTGGCACAAACACAACATGAGATATACTCTCTCTTTGGTTTCTTTTCTTTCTTTCTTTCTTTCTTTTTTTTGAGACAGTTTCACTTTGTCATCCTCGGTAGAGTGCTATGGCATCACAGCTCACAGCAACCTCAAACTCCTGGGCTTAAGCAATTCTCTTGCCTCAGCGTCCTGAGTAGCTGGGACTACAGGCACCAGCCACAATGCCCGACTTTTTTTTTTTTTTTTTTTTTTTTTTTGGTTGTAGTTGTCATTGTTTTTTGGCAGCCCGGGCTGAGATTCAAACCTGCCAGCTCTGGTATATGTGGCTGGTGCCTTAGCCACTGAGCTACAAGCACCAAGCCTACTCTCTCTTTTCTTTTCTTTTCTTTTCTTTTCTTTTTTCTTTTCTTTTTTTTTTTTTTGAGACAGAGCCTCAAACTGTCACCCTGGGTAGAGTGCTCTGGCATCACAGCTCATAGCAACCTCCAACTCCTGGACTCAAGCGATTCTCCTGCCTCCAACTCCCAAGTAGCTGGGACTACAGGTGCCCTCCACAATAAGTGGCTATTTTTTGGTTGCAGCCATCATTGTTATTTGGTGGGCCCGGGCTGGATTCGAACCCCCCACCTCAGGTGTATGTGGCTGGTGCCTTCGCTGCTTAAGCCACAGGCGCCGAGCCTCTCTCTTTTCTTTTTAAGACAAGAGTCTCACTTTGTTGCCGTCAGTAGAGTGCTGTAACGTCATAGCTCACAGCAACGTCATACTCTTGGGCTCAAGCAATTCTCTGTGGTTTTTTTTTTTTTTTTAAATCATGGCTGTGTACATTAATGCAATCATGGGGTACAATGTGCTGGTTTTATATACAATTTGAAATATTTTCATCAAACTGTTTAACATAGGCTTTGTGGCATTTTCTTAGTTAGTTATTGTGTTAAGACATTTATATTCTACATCAAGCAATTCTCTTGCCTCAGCCTCTCGAGTAGCTGGGACTGCAGGAGCCTGCCACAATGTTCGGTTAGCTTTTTTCTATTTTTAGTAGAGATGGGGTCTTGCTCTTGCTCAGGCTGGTCTCAAACTCCTGAGCTCAAGGGATCCATCTGCCTTGGCAACCCAGAGTGCTAGGTTTACAGACGTGAACTATTGCCCCTGACCAGGATGCATGTTATCATTCATCTATCAGTGCACATTTAGGTTGTAAGACTATTTCTGAAATACATGTTCTAGGTGTGGCTAGTTTTCATTAGTGATTGTTCTTTGAGATACTTGGATTTTTTGCTGTAATCCATAGTAGCAACATGGTAATAACCACGATGACAAATATTTTGTTTGTTTGTTTAGAGGAAGATGAGGAGGAGGAAGAAGAAGTCAGAGGCAAAATGTTTCCCTATGATAAATTAATTATACCTGGTAAGTTAAGATATTTCTCTAAGATCACATTTAAAAAAGAAATGCTGTTCAACATTTCTTTTGTGCAAAGTAAACCTAAATAAAGTAGGTTTTTCTTTTTTAGAAAAACATTCAAAAGATACACTCAAGCACAAAACTTACAAACTAGACAATGCACTAAGGGTGAACATCAGGGATATTGAAGTTCTGGAAGAAACAGAAATCCCTGTGAGAAAGCATTTGTTTATGTGGCTCTGGGCTCTGTAGTGTAACAAAGTACAAAGTAGCAAATCTGTCCATGGTTTGGTTTCTGTGTCAGTTGGTGGGACCAATAGGGACTGGGCTACCACAGCCCCTTTCTTGCCTTGTGTTGGTGCTAGCTATGCTATTATCTTTTCTAGAAGACATTGAGAGCCTGAGTTGAGACTGGGCAAGTAAAAGGCTTTTTGGCTCACTGTTAACTCCACAGCAGTTTTGGTCTATCACATAATTTACACAGAAGTTTCCCAAAGTACTTTGAAAGCAAAGCATAAAGAACTTCTACATAACAGGATTGATTTATGCTGAGCAGGCATTTCTCTCTTTTTTTTCTTTCTTTCTTTCTTTTTTTCTTGTCTTTTCTTTTCTTTCTTTTTTTTTTTTTTTTTTTGAGACAGAGTCTCACTTTGTCGCCCTTGGTAGAGTGCCCTGGGGTCATAGCTCTCAGCAACCTCCAACTCTTGAGCTCAAGCAATTCTCTTGCCTCGCCCTCTTGAGTAGCTGGGACTACAGGTGCCTACTGCAACACTTGGCTATTTTTAGAGGTGGAGTCTCACTATAGCTCAGGCTGGTCTCAAAGTCGTGAGTTCAGGCCATCCACCTGCCTTGTCCTCCCAGGGTGCTGGGATTACAGGCATGAGCCACTGAGCCTGGCCCTGAGCAGGCATTTCTTATTTATTTATTTATTTATAGACAGAATCTCAAGCTTTTGTCCTGGGTAGAGTGCTGTGGCATCATACTTCATAGCAACCTCCAACTCTTGGGCTCAAGAGATCCTTTTGCCTCAGATTTTCTAGTTTTAGTAGAGGCAGGGGTCTCTCTTTTGCTCAGGCTAGTCTCAAACTCATGAGCTCAAGCAATCCAACCACCCTGACCTCCCAGAGTGCTAGGAGGCATGAGCTACTACGCCCAGCCTGAGTAGGCATTTCTTGTGACCTTCCCATGAACTTTATTTTTATTTTTTCCATGCGCCCCAACTGGAAGTAGAACCTTCCCATGAACTTTAAAAAGTGTTCTTGTTGGTGGGACATGCTGGCTCACACCTATTATCCTTGCCCTCTGGGAGGCCAAGGCAGGAGGATCCCTTGAGTTCAGGAGTGCAATACCAGCCTGAGCAAAAGTGAGACTCCCATTTCTACTAAAAATAAAAAAAATAACTGAGAGTTGTGGCAGGTCCCTGTAGTCCCAGCTATGCAGGAGGATGACTTGAACTCCAGAGTTTGACGTTGCTATGAGCTACGATGAGGCCATGGTACTCTAGCCTGGGGCAGCAGAGTGTCTCAAAAAACAAAAAAAAAGTGTTGTTGTTTGTAGTCAGTTTGCATAAGGTATACTTATAGGGAATAATTTTGAGTCATACAATTAATACAAGAATAGCTAATTTGGCCAGGCAAGGTGGCTCATGCCTGTAATCCTAGCACTCTGGGAGGACAAAGTGGGTGGGTTGTCTGAGGTCACAGTTTTGAGGCCAGCCTGAGCAAGAGTGAGACCTTGTCTCTAAAAAAATAGCCATGCGTTGTGGTGGGCGTCTGTAGTCCCATCTAGTCTGGAGGCTGAGGCAAGAGAATCTAATCGCTTGAGCCCCAGAGTTTGAGGTTGCTGTGAGCCACGATGCCATAGCACTCTAGCGAGGGTGACAAAGTGAGACTCTATCTCAAAAAAAAAAAATGCTATTTTCAGCAACTTAGTACAAGGTAATAACTAACATGAGTCTGCTCACAGGTATCAGGTTTGGGGCTACAGGTGTGAGCCAGCATGTTCCACCATGTCTTATTGGTCCAGAGACAGCTTTCAGAAAAGCTTGTGGAAACACTATGACCCCCAGAGCGCAGTCATCCTGAGGATGGATATTTACTGTTTGTTTGCCTAAGAGCTCTAAAACAAGGGGCAGAAACATGAAATGCCAAAGGGATAGATCGTCTCAGATTTCCCATTAATTTAAATATGTATCTCAGAACCATCCTTTTCTTGAGCACATAGTGAGAGCAGTACTGCTAACACCTACCTACACAACACGCTCGCATCAACTAGAGCTTTGCTTTATATTGGTGCAATTTTTGGAAAAAAAGAAAAGTATTTTTCCCGAAAAAAAAAGAAAAATAAATAAGTACCTCAGAAAAAGTTAAAAAGTAAAGTTGGTTACTCTAAATGACCCGGTCTGTCAAGTTTATGAGTTTGATCACTCACTTCTAGGTACTATTCACTCTTTGCAAAATCATAATGTTCCCTCTGAGGTACCGGATAAATTTCAGAGGTAACTGGATAAATTTCAGCTCAACTAATAATTTGTCAAGTGCCAGTCAGGCCTTTCCACAATCCTGCAAAGCAGGAATCACATTTATGTCTACCTGATCCAGCAGCTAAAGCCAAAACAGAGAAACAGAAGCTAAAGCCAAATGATAAATCCAAGACCAGTTTCCCTGGGTAAATGAAAATTTAAATTCAAACTTGGATCTTCTCACTCTACTGCCTCCAAAACACAGAATTAATAAAAGATAAGGAGATGGAAACAGAGGTAAGGTAATCAATGATTCTCAGTCATGGTCCACTGGGCTTCCCTCTCTTTGTTGGACACTGTAAATATGTCTAAGATATCTATTTGCAATGTTTAGTCTGTTGTTAGTAAGTCAACCTCTTTCCAGAAAATTGTCTTTCTTTTCTATCTTCCTGAAAGAAATGAGAACATTGTTGCATTCGTACCTATGGGATTTTAATTGATGGAGGTCACTAAGTAAGGACACAGACAGGTCAATGCCATTGAAAGAATTTATTACTTAAATTTCCCAAGAGAAGGGAGAACATCATCCCACAAGGGTCCATGTGGGCAGCTCCAGGTTTGCTCAGGAGGCAGGAGGAGGGAGGAGAAAGTCGAGGCCAAAGCCTTTGTTGGGGTTTCTGTAGGAAAGGCAAGGCAGGCCCCAGTAAATGGCTTAAGACTGGCTGTTGTGAGCTCTTTGAGAGGTCTGTTGTTGCCTGGTGCCTGGTCTTGGGATGATTTAGTGAAAGGGAAATACTGGCCTGGTGTGTCAGAGTTAGATAGAGGCAGTAGGGGGCTTGCGTATGAGAGGCATTTTCCCAAGCAAGCTGCTTACTATCTTTAGGTGTTAGCTAGCCCTGAGAGGAGCAGTCTTCTCCCAGATCTGTAGGATCTTCCTCAAGACAATAAAAAATATGATTAATCCAAGCATCCATGCCTGATTTGAGTGATGACACATTCCACTCTGTAATAATCCAAGTTCTAGGCAGTGTTCTCTTATTGACTGATCATTGTACTTTACCAATGCTATTAGCTTATATCCGGGGTAATTCCTTTCAGATTTCCTAAGTGAAGGTAACAAGTTTAAAATTATACCTACCTGACAAATATGGAAAAATTCTTTAAAATATAGACTCTCACATGACCTCAGATAACCACATATAGTGATGTCCTTGTTATGAACAATCTTGCCAAGCAGAAATCCATTACTTGCTGGCAGCACCCACAGTTCAGTGGTTATGGTGCAGGCCACATGCCCTGAGGGTGGTGAGTTCGAACTCAGAGCAGGCCAGCTAAACAGCAATGACAACTGCAACAACAACAAAAAAAATGGCCAGGTGTTGTGGTGTGCGCCTGTGGTCCTAGCTGCTTGGGAGGCTGAGGCAAGAGAATCACTTAAGCCCAAGAGTTGGATGTTGCTATGAGCTGTGACGCCATGGCGCTCTACCGAGGGTGACAGCTTACAGACTGTGTCTCAAAACAATAATAAAAAAAAAAAAGCCATTACTTGCTATATAGTTAGCCAGTACGAGGATAATAGACTTAATGAACAATTATCTCAAGATATTGCAACATCTTTTTTTTTTTTTTTTTTTTTGAGCCTCTCCCCCTGGGTAGAGTGCCATGGCATCATAGCTCACAGCAACCTTCAACTCTTGGGCTCAAGAGATCCTCTTGCCTTAGGTTTTCTATTTTTAATAGAGGCAGGGTCTCGCTTTTGCTCAGGCTGGTCTTGAACTCAAGCAATCTGCCTGCCTCAGACTCCCAGAGTTGAAAAATCTTCTGAAGTTCTCTCTGAATGATAAAGAGAATGAATGGACGTTTTAAAATAATCATCTAGACAAGGAAAGCATATTTTATCATATTAAAATTCTTTTAAAATTTGAAAGCCAAAGATGTCACTAATTGTAATCCATGTATTTTATTAAATGGAATTTTCCATCTCCTAATCATTCTAGAAAAAAGATATAATATTATATTTTGAAATTATCACACTATTATTTTTTTTTTCTGAGACAGAATCTTACTTTGTCACCCTCGGTAGAGTGCAATGGCATCATAGCTCACAGCAACCTCCAACTCTCAGGCTCAAGAGATTCTCTCTCTCTTTTTTTTTTTGGAGACAGAGCCTCAAGAGCTGTCACCCTGGGTAGAGTGCCATGGCATCACGGCTCACAGTAAGATCCAATTCCTGGGCTCAAGCGATTCTTCTGCCTCTGCCTCCCAAGTAGCTGGGACTACAGGCGCCCACCACAACGCATGGCTATTCTTTGGTTGCAGCCGTCATTGTTGTTTGGCAGGCCTGGCCTGGATTTGAACTTGCCAGCTCAGGTGTATGTGGCTGGTGACTTAGCCGCTTGAAACACAGGCACTGAGCCAGATTCTCCTGCCTTAGCCTCCCAAATAGCTGGGACTACAGCTGCCCACCACAACCACAACACCTGGATATTTTTAGAGATGGGATCTCGCTGTTGCTCAGTCTGATCTCAAACCTGTGAGCTCAGGGCAATCCACCCGCCTCAGCCTCCCAGAGTGCTAGGATTACAGGCATGAGCTACCGTGGCTGGCCCAAATTATCACATTATTAACAAAATTAATAAATTTCATCTAGGTAGTGGTAGCACACAGCTATGGTCCCAGCTACTTGGGAACCTGAGGCAAGAGAATCTCTTGAGCCTAAGAGACTGAGATTGCTGTAAGCTACAATGATGCCAGGGCACTCTACCCAGGATGGCAAAGTAAGACTGTCTCAAAAAAATAAATAAATAAATAATTTTATTTTAGGCTGAGCACAATGGCTCATACCTGTAATCCTAGCACTCTGGGAGGCCAAGGCAGGTGGATTGCTTGAACTCACAGAGTTCAAGACCAGCCTGAGCAAAAATGAGACCCCATCTCTATTAAAAACAGAAAAACGGAGGCAAGAGGATCACTTGAGCCCAAGAGTTGGAGGTTGCTGTGAACTATGACACCACAGCACTCTACCTAGGGCTACAGCTTGAGATTCTGTCTCAAAAGAAAAAAAAAATGACTTTATTTTTAGAGATGGGGTCTCATTCTCGCTTGGGCTGGCCTCAAACCTCTGAGCTCAAGGAATCCACTCACTTCAGCCTCCCAAAGCTTTACGATTACAGGCATGAGCCACCATGCCTGGCAATTAATAGGTTTCTGACATCATGGAACTTAAATTATTTACATTTACAGTGAATCCATTGACATAATTTTGATTTCAGTACTATACCAGCATTTTGGGGTTCAGGTATTTCTCTTTCTCTTCAAAATGTATGACTCAGGAAAATCCAGTGGTCAAAGATGAGCACAGCAGGTCAGATCAGTATGGATTTAGAGTATTATCCACATGCTCAGTCTTCAGCCCTTGTTTTCACTAATAACACACATGACAGATGATGTTCACATGCCTTCCACATGCTTCATGGGCACTTCCTGCTCTGGGCTCTCCCCCGTACACTTAACCTTTCTCACCCACTCAAGAAATCTGATTATTATAGGCTGCATCTAAATGAGTTGGGTATTATTATGTGCTAAACTAATACAATTTTAGAGTAAAGGTCAAATTATTCCCAAGTTTTGTTATCAAGGTATCAATTTATTTGCAACACACCTGGACACTGACCTGGGCACCAGTGTTTTCTGGTCCTGTTGTTGAGAACACCTGAGAATAGCAACCATACTTGGAAAGTTTATTTCACTAATGCACATTTTAGTCTCCCATTTTCTCAACAAATATTCATTGAATTTGTACTAGAAGGTGGAGAAACATTTGCTTTTATAGTTTAAAAGAAAATCACAGGGCCAGGCATGGTGGCTCATTGAGCCTGTAATTCTAGCACTCTGGGAGGACAAGGGGGGTGGGATTGCCTGAGCTCATGTGTTCAAGATCAGCCTGAGCAACAGCGAGACCCACATCTCTAAAAATAGTCAGGGTGTTGGGTAGCACCTGTGGCTCAGTGGGTAGAGCACTGGCTCCATATATCAAGGGTGGTGGTTTCAAACCTGGCCCTGGCCAAACTGCAACAAAAAAATAGCTGGGCATTGTGGTAGGCACCTGCAGTCCCAGCTACTCGGGAGGCTGAGGCAAGAGAACCGCCTAAGCCCAGGAGTTGGAGGTTACTGTGAGCTGGGGGATGCCATGGCACTCTACTGAGGGCGAGAGAGTGAGACTCTGTCTCTACAAACAAACAAACAAAAAAACATCCTGGGTGTTACAGCAGTCACCTGTAGTCCCAGCTACTCAGGAGGCTGAGGCAAGAGAATCTCTTGAGGCCAAGAGTTTGAGGTTGCTGTGAGTTATGTCACCATGGCACTCTACTAAGGGTGACAAAGTGAGACCCTGTCTCAAAGAATAAAAAGAAAATTGATCAATGTCATTAGTATGATCCATGTGTCAAATTTGATAAGCGCCTGACCCTGTTGTATTGAACATAAATGTTTCATAAACAATGGCATTAATTGAGGAAAGAGATGGACCCATGGAAATTAAATTCCAAGGGGAATTTAATTAATTAATTATACAATGCATTTTTATAATTCGGCAAACTGGCCATCAAAGAAGTTTGCTCACAGCCACGGCTCTCTTTGGGACCCTATAATAATTGTACTGGAAGGATTGACTAGGAAGCTGATGATGTAACATGGTTTTCAGACATTTGTCATTTACAATTTCCACTGATTTTATTGGAAGGGAAGGGGGGAGAAAGAAAGGAAGGAAAAGAGATTGCACAAAATACTGATTGGTTGGATTTCACAGGGTGGTCACTGGGAATGTGGTGATTTGCATGTATTTGTCCTCCATGAGAGGCAGCAAGAAAGCCAACTTGACAGGTCATTTGTAGCAACAGGAAGTCACTGCTGGCAACCAGACATGTTGGTTAGCAGCAGCCTTGCTAGTTCATTTGGTTTACCAGCAAGCACCCTTCTAGTTAGCTTCCACCGTATTGTGCCAATTCTGGAGCTGCTTCTTCTCCCCAGAATTCATCTGTGCACTGGATGCTTCCGATGAGTTTTTGAAGGAGCGGGTGATAAATCTTCCTGAGAGCTTCGTGGCAGGGACCCACTACAGCCAGGACAGATTCCTCCGGGCTCTGAGCAACTACCGGGACATCAATACCGAAGATGAGACTGTCTTTAATTATTTTGACGAAATTGAAATCCACCCGATACATATTGGTATGAAATGAATTCAGGGATAATATGAAGGTTGAGAGGCAGGACTGCCCTGTACTCCCAACAAACCCTGGTGCCCGTCTCACTGGGATTATGAAGCTAAGGGAAAGTGGAGGAGTGCAACCATGTGCCAGGGCACAGGAAACCACAGGATAAAGAGCATGCCTGGGGAGTCATTTCACACAGGGACTTGGTGGTGGGAGGGTGTTATTATTACACAAAAACATGGATATATATAAACATGTATTCATAAGATAAATTGGCATGTTTTTTGAAGGACACTTCAAAGACACATGTTTTTGAAGGACACTTCAAAGACACATATTTTGCTGGCTGCTTTGGGCCATTTCCCTAGGATCCTGATGGGCAACGTTCTGTCCCTGTCATGTTGCCAGGCACCGGTGCTTTTCACATGCCCTGTTGACCTTTAGACCAGCCAGCCCACCCCCATAGCTACCCAGAAAAGCAAATAGCTCTTCATGACACTCCTGCTTGTTTCCTGTAAACACATAACAGAGCTTAGCACAAACCAAGTAAATATGACCTTGCATCAGACTCATCATCATTATCGTTCTGGGCTCCAAAGCTCAACTTTTATAGCTGTTTCTAAAACTCCCATTGGCTTGGTCAACCCCTGAACTTCCTTTCTGGTTTTCTGTATCTTGCTTATTCCTCATCTGGGTTTGATGAGAAACAACAAGCCTCCTGCCTGATGGAAGCTCATTGGCCTAGTCAACCCACTGGGCCTTCTGGACCTTCTTTCTCTCACTAGATGGGACAGCATTTGGACCCTGAAGTATTAGGAGGCTTAAAGACAAGGGCTAATGCTAGAAGGAGACAAGAGAGCTGATGCCAATTCTGGCTCTGCCTCAGTTTTCTCATCTGTGAAATAGGAAAGTAATCAGGTTTACAGGGTTAAGGGTTGTTAAAAATAGTAGCAATAAGAAATAAGGTTGGGGATTGGTGCCTATAGCTCAGTGGCTGGGGTACCAGCCACGTACACCGGAGCTGGCATGTTTGAATCCAGCCCAGGCCTGCCAAACAACAATGACAACTACAACCAAACAATAGCCGGGCATTGTGGTGGGCACCTGTAGTCACAGTACTTAGGAGGCTGAGGCAAGAGAATGACTTACGCCCAAGAGTTTGAGGTTGCTGGGAACTGTAACACCATAGCACTCTACAAAGGGTAACGTAGTGAGACTCTGTCTCAAAAACAAAAACAAACAAAAAAACCCCCAATTTCAGAAAAGTAGTGATTGTCCTTTTCAGTAAAACCAAAAAAATTATTTATAGACACATAAGGAGAGTACTTAGAAATGTTGAGAAAAACAGAAATGACAGGGAGGAATGAATGAATGGCCATTGAGTTCCTCTCTCAGTTTGTGCCCATGATCTCTTCTCCATGCTGACAACTGAGAGATAACATAAAAGGAAAAGGGAGAAACATGTCACGAGGAGGGCATTGGAGGAGGGTGTCTCAAGACCAGGAATGTCACTGACTTCAGAAGGGTCTGGAAAGCAGGTTTGGAAAGGTGCTGGGAGCCACATTCTCTGTTTCTTTCATCGTCTCTCTCTGGCCCAGACAGTCTCCTCTCCCTCTTCTCTACCCATGTGGTGGACTGAGGCCACCCCAAAGCCCCAGAGTTACGATGTTACACTGGGACCCAAGCCCAGAGCTGGACTTGACTCTAATTCCACATTCCTAGAAGTGTTACCAAAGTTTGGCACTTGTCACAAATGATGCATCAGAAGAACAGGGACAAGCAGTTTGAGGAGAAGCAAAGAGAAGTTAGCTTCAGGCTATTGCTGTTCAGCTATAGTTTATGGGCTTGTTCTGGTTCATCCCATCTTTCAGCTAAGATAATCTTGTCACCTCTACACAGATAATTCCCTTAAGCCCTTTCCTGTGGTACAGAGCACAAAGGACACAACCCTGCCCCTCCTGACCTTTGACCTAAAGCAGGAATGCAGGTTTAAGTTCCAAGAAAAGTGGTGGAGATTTTAGAGGAGTGTTTTTCAACCTTTTTTATTGCACTGTACACTCCTTTCAACTTTTTTTTTTTTTCTCTCACCACAAATAATTAATAATCTTTACAATTTTTTTTTTTTTTTGCAGTTTTGGGCTGGAGCCGGGTTTGAACCCACCACTTCTGGTATATGGGGCCAGCGCCCTACTCCTTTGAGCCACAGGCACTGCCTAGATTTTTACAAATTTTTACATGCATCTAATATCATTTCATGGCAAAGTGGTTGAAAATCAGTTTTAGAGACTCGGATCCTGTAGCTCATTGGTGAAGGCGCCGGCCACATATACTGGGGCTGGTGAGTTTGAACCTGGCCCAGGCCTGCTAAACAATAATCACAACTGCAACAACAACAAAAATAGCCAGGCGTTGTGTCGGGCACCTATAGTCTCGACTACTTGGGAGGCTGAGGAAAGAGAATTGCTTAAGCGCAAGAATTTGAGGTTGCTGTGAGCTGTGACGCCATGGCACTGTACTGAAGGTGACAAAGTGAGACTCTCTCTCTCAAAAAAAAAAGAAAATCAGTTTTCGAGATACAGAAAACATTTTTTACCCTTTTCCAGGTTAACCCGCACCACATACACACACAAAATGGCCAGTCACAGTTTGGTTAGATGTCCACCCTATGTAGATCCTCTGCTCCAGGCGGAAAATTGTTCCCTATAAGCCCTTTCTCCAAAAATAGAGCCATTCCCAAAACATTTTAGGGCACTAAGTGACATTAAGGCTGTAGTTACTCAGAGGAAACAGAAAGAAACACATTAAACATCATGGTCAGGCAATAAGGAGGTACCAAACATAACTGTGTTTCTTTAGATTTTTATACTTTCCCCCTCCCCAAACAAAAGGTCTCACATATTTTTTACTGAACGAGTTTAGCAGTACATAGTATATAAACAATGAGAAAAACTATTTTCACAATAAAATGTGTCCCAACTGTCCAGATCATGGTGATATTTTCAACTTGATGGTAAGATGACAGGGACCTTGATGCAGCATAAATATGTATGCCATCTCACCTGCAGTTCCTTATCGACCCAGCTTGGTTCTTCTTCAGTATCTCTTCTTGGAGTTGTACCTGATTTTATTAGCAGTTTTCACCTAAGTCCACTGGAAATGGGACGATTTTGCTTTCGTTTCTTGCCCAGGAATTGCTTGATCCTGAAAGTCTCTCAAGACATGGTGAAAAATGGAGTGAACCATGTATACCACAATGATAGAGGAAGGGAGAGGGTTTTTGCTTTTTTAAGGGTATGCTTCTGCTCCTCCCCTGTTCCCATGTTAGACCCTGTCAGTGCTCCTGGCCTAGGTCAAGGCCATATACACAGAAGCAGGGCACAGCAGTGGCAGGGATGGAGGTGGGGCAGGCAGTTCCCCAGAGGCTTAACTGGAGGGACTCAGTAAATGCATCTGCAGTACACAGCTCTCTGTAGACACCACGTGGGCAAGCCCAAGAGAGTGCTATAGAGTTTACTAGTTTAGTGACTTTCTGGGGATCTCAAGAGTGTTCATCAATAAGCTGTTCTGTGTCTCTTTGGTCTCTCTCTCTTTTTTTTTTTTTGAGATAGAGTCTTACTATGTCGCCCTCGGTAGAGTATAAGCTGTGTGGTGTCACAGCTTATAGCAACCCCAAACACTTGAGCTTAAGTGATTCTCCTGCCTCAGCCTCCCAAGTAGCTGGGACTACAGGCACCTGCCACAACACCTGGCTATTTTTTGGTTGTAGTTATCATTGTCGTTTGGCAGACCTGGGCTGGGTTGGAACCCACCAGCTCTGGTGTATGTGGCTGGTGCCCTAGTTGCTGAGCTAACAGGTGTTGAGCCTACAGGAGGAACCTTTATCCGATGCCTGGGTTCTAACAAATGTAGGGTTTCTGAAAGAAGTTCCCCAGTCTTTGCTTGAATCCCTCTGGGGACGGAGAGCTTATAATTTTTGAGATGACCCATTCCCCCACCCCTCCACTCAAATCAGCAGCGATTGTTAGGACTTATAAATGCAAGTCCAAATCTTCCTATCCATGACTCTCAGACTCTGGTCTGATATTTGCCCACGAGGAAAGAAATTCTGAACTATGCTGGCAATTAGAAAACCCCAATGTGGTAATTTACATAATTTACTATCACAAGTTTATAATAATAAAGAATTTTCCCAATTGCAGGCAGGCCTAGAATATAAGCATGTGTTGATCTCTCTCCTGGTATTTAAAGATGTAGGAAAACTTGAAGATGCTCAGAATAGACTTGCCATCAAACAGCTCATCAAAGAGATTGGGGAACCTCGAAATTATGGTTTAACAGATGAAGAAAAGGCAGAAGAGGAGCGAAAGGCTGCAGAGGAACGCCTAGCCAAGGAGGCTGCTGAGGAAGCAGAACGTGAACACAATGAGGCTGTGGAGATGGCGGAGAAGCTGGCTCGCTGGGAGGAGTGGGTAAGCGTGAGTGAGTCTGTGTGTGTGAGATACAGTGAGTGTGTGTCTGTGTCAGGAGGGGCATGCGGCAAAGCCATTTGGGCCAATTCCACTTCCCATCCTGCTGTAGAGAAATGTCATAGAAATAGCCCGAGTAAGGTTTTTGTTTATTTTTTTTTTCACATGTACCATTCTGGTCTTTTGCTAAATATCAATAATATTTGATCAATCACGTCTGTAATCTCAGCACTTGGGAAGCCAAGGCGGGTGGATTGCATGAACTCATGAGTTTGAGACCAGCCTGAGCAAGAGGGAGACCCTATCTCTAAAAAAATAGCTGGGTGTTGTGGTGGGCGCCTATAGTCCCAGTTACTTGGGAGGCTGAGGCAAGAGGATCGCTTGAACCCAAGAGTTTGAGGTTGCTGTGAGATGAGACACCATGGCACTCTACCAAGGGTGACCAAGTGAGACTCTGTCTCAAAAAAAAATATGTATCAATAACAAAAACTGGCCATTGTCAGTATTATGATAATACACATCCCTAACCTGGAACAGTCGCTCATGCCTGTAATCCCAACACTTTGAGAGGCCACAGAGGATCATTTGAGGCCAGGAGTTCAATACCAGCCTGGCTGAAAAAAAATCGCCAGGCTTAGTGGCATGTGCCTGTAGTCCCAGTTATTAGGGAGGCTGAGGCAGGAGGATTGCTTGGGCTGAGGGTTTGAGGTTGCAGTGAGCTATGATGATACTATGTACTTCAGCCTGGATGACAGAGTGAGATCCTATCCCAAAATATTAATAGCAATAATAATACATATCTCTGTAAATGTTTTTTTTTTTTTTTTTTTTGAGACTGAGTCTCACTATGTCACCCTTGTTAGAGTGCCCTGGCATCACAGCTCACAGCACCCTCAAATTCTTGGGTTCAAGTGATTTGCTTGCCTCAGCCTCCCTAGTAGCTAGGACTACAGGCCCCTGCCATAACAATGGCCAGCTATTTTTTTATTTTTTGTTTAGCAGGCCCTGGCTGGGTTTGAACCTACCAGCCCCAGTGCATGTGTATGGAGCCCTAACCACGGAGCAATAGGCACTAAGCCCCCTGTAAATGTTTAATATTTTATTATATGTTTGCCTTGTGAATTGATGTGATTTTCCTCCATTTATCCATTTAACCTGGTTGATTAGCCTCATTCCACGACGCTTTAGTCCTCATATTAGAACTGAATCTAGTAAGTGATTTCCGCTTCCAAAAATAGCAGAGTTGACTCTGTCCACACCTCTCTACTGCTCCTGATCAGAGCCAGTGTTTCTCAACAGAATTATGGGGTGCCTTTGCATTAGTTTCCCCATTTCCACTCCTGTCCATTTTCAATCTATTTCCACACCACTGGCAGGTGATTCTTCTAAAATGCAGATCCACCGCTGTTCCCTGCTTAAAACTCTTCATTAGGCTTGGTACCTGTAGCTCAAGCAGCTAGGACACCAGCCACATACACCGGAGCTTGTGGGTTCAAATCCAGCCGGGGCCCACCAAACAACAATGACAATGACAACCAAAAAATAGCAGGGCCTCATGGCAGGCGCCTGTAATCCCAGCTACTCAGGAGGCTGAGGCAAGAGAATTGCTTAAGCCCAAGAGTTTGAGGTTGCTGTGAGCTGTGATGCCTATAGGACTCTACCCAGGGCGAAAGCTTTTCTCAAAAAACAAAACAGGGCGGCACTTATGGCTCAAGGAGTAGGGCGCCAGTCCCATAAGCTGGAGGTGGCGGATTCAAACCCAGCCGCAGTCAAAAAAAAAAAAAAAAAAAAAAACTGCAGAAAAAAAACCCCAAAAAACAAAACTTAGCCGGGTGTTGTGGCGGGTGCCTATAGTCCCAGCTACTCAGGAGGCTGAGGTAAGAGAATTGCTTAAGCCCAGGAGTTGGAGATTGCTGTGAGCTGTGTGACGCCATGGTACTCTACCAAGGTTGATAAAGTGAGACTCTGTCTCTACAAAAAAACAAAACAAACAAAAACAAAGCTCTTCATTAGCTGGTCCTGGCAGTGCACACCTGTAGTCCCAGTTACTCAGGAGGCTCAGTAGGTAGAATCACTTGAGCCCAGGAATTCAAGGCTACAAAGAGCTATCGATTTGCTGCACACCAGCCTGGGAGTTACACAGGTATAATAACAAAAGTATAGTTACATACACTGGAAAGAGCTTTGGAGATCAATTTCTCTAACTTGTCATGCTTACATTACTGAAATATATACATTAAGCAGTGTAAGGATAGGGTTGTATCTTAAATGTGATGGCTTATTCAAAATTATGGTTGGGTGTTGCCTGTTGCTTAGTGAATAGGGCACTGACCCCATATACCGAGGGTGATGGGTTCGAACCTGGCCCTGGCCAAGCTACAACAAAAAATAGCTGGGTGTTGTGGTGGGCGCCTGTGGCCCCAGCTGCTCAGGAGGCTAAGGCAAGAGAATCACCTAAGTCCATGGAGCTGGAGGTTGCTGGGAGCTGTGACTCCACGGCACTGTACCACTGAGGGCAACAAAGTGAGACTCTGTTTCTTTAAAAAAAAAAAAAAAAAAAAAATTATGATCAAACGATAAATACTGTGATACATCACGTTGTCATTTAACCACTATTACAGTATAAGAACAAACTTCCCTTTCAACCTACCCAAGCCAATTCAAGGAATTCTCAAGGAATTCTGACACTGGTAATTGCCAATGTTGAGGCTTAAAAGGAAGGTTGTCCAGTAGGGGTGAGGTCAGAAATGTTGACTGGAAAAGGCAGTGAGCAGAGGGGATATCATCATAGTATCCTCAGTTTTGTCTTTTTTTTTTAATTTTTTTAATTTTTAATTTCAGCTTGCTTGTTCATTCTTCTTTGAAGTATTCCTTTTTTTGGTTCATTTTCTTCTTCCTCTGGTGATGCTCTGCTGCTTTTGATGTTAGTAGAGACGGGGTTTTACTCTGGCTCACTGATGGTCATACTGGTCTCGAACCTCTGAGCTCAGGCAATCTACCCGTCTCATCCTCCCACAGTGCTGGGACTACAGGCGTGAGCCATCACACCCGGTCAGTATCCTAGCTTTTTCTAAAGTGTTGCAATGTTTTTCTCAATTCGTCATTTAACCCTTAACATTATTTATTGCATTTTCTCTGACTACACAGAAGCTTTATGCTTATATAGTCAAATCCATCAATCTTTTTCCCATTTTGATTTCTAGGTTTGCTGACTGATGACAAAGTTCTTTTTTTATTTTTGACATTGAGTCTCATTTTGTTGTCCTCAGTAGATTGCTGTGGCATCACAGCTCACAGTAACCTCAAATTCTTGGGGTCAAGAGATCCTCCTGTCACAGCCTCTCAAGCAGCTGGGACTACAGGTGGCTGCCACACCACCTATTTTTTTTTTTTTTTTTAGACAGGGGTCTCACTCTTGCTTAGGCTGGTCTTGAACTCCTGAGCTCAGGCAATCCACCCACCTTGGCCTCCAAGAGTACTAGGATTATAAATGTGAGCCACTGTGGCAGGCAAGAAAGTCCTCCTTTCAAATACTATCAGTTAGGACTCTATCTTGCAAGTGATAGAAGAGCAAATTCAAATTGACCTAGATGTAGAGAAAATGCATGGATTCATGTAACAGGAACACCCAGGGATAGGGCTGGCTTCAGGGAAGGCTTGAGAGTGGCTTAAATGATATAACCAGATCTGGGGTTCTCCTCTTGACTCTGCCTCCCTAGCTTGGCTTCATCCTTGGGTTCTATCTGATGTACCCAGGTATACCTAACATCCAAGGCCAGGAGGTAGGTGGACCAATGGGCTTAAATCCCACCAAAATACTAGGCTGAGAGGGAGATTTATCAGAGGAAATCAGGAATTATGATTCATAAGAGAAAGGGTGACTGCATACTGAGCAAGGAATAACCATGTCATTATCCCAATATCCTCTGAACTTTCTAGTGGTACTTCCATGATTTCCCTTTTCTTTTTTTCTTTTTTTTAACTTTGTAATTGGGAAATTAGAAATTATCTTGGTGTAAGATGTGATCCAGTTTATTATTTCTAAATGGCCAGGCAGCTATTATAACACTGTTTATATCTTTTCCCCCTGGGTTGAAAATGCCATCTTAATCACAAGGTAGTGAACATTTTTAGCAGTTTCTAAATGCACTCTGGGGTATTTTGTGTCAAAAAGTGTTCTCCCTTCTGATTGTACATCTTAATTCACCCCAAAATGTCCTATTTGTAGAATAAACGACTAGAGGAAGTGAAAAGAGAAGAAAGAGAATTACTGGAGGCTCAGTCTATTCCCCTGAGAAATTATTTAATGACCCACGTCATGCCAACCCTAATGCAGGGTCTGAATGAGTGTTGTAAGGTCAGACCAGAGGATCCCATTGATTTTCTGGTAAGAAATTTAATTATTTTAATAACAATGTAAAAATATAATATGTCTGCATCTTTTTTTTTTTTTTTTTTTTGTAGAGACGGAGTTTCATTTTATCACCCTCGGTAGAGTGCCGTGGCGTCACACAGCTTATAGCAACCTCCAACTCCTGGGTTTAGGCAATTCTCTTGCCTCAGCCTCCTGAGTAGCTGGGACCACAACACCCAGTTATTTTTTTTATTTTTTATTTTTTGCAGTTTCTGGCTGGGGCTGGGTTTAAACCCACCACCTCTGGCATATGGGACCGATGCCCTACTTTTTTGAGCCACAGGTGCTGCCCACACCCAGTTATTTTTTTGTTGTTGTTGCAGTTTGCCCGCAGCCGGGCTTGAACCCACCACCCTCGGTATATGGGGCTGATGCCCTACTTACTGAGCCATGGGCACAGCCCATAATATGTCTGAATCTTAACAGGAAATTCCTTGAGATAGAAAAACTGTGTATCTAGTTATTTGGGAAATAGTTTCTAACATATTCACAGTTTCTAATAAGATTTTTATTCATTTTTATTTTTAAATTATAAACATTACTAATACAAATATATATGACTAATAATATTGTTGACTTGCCTTTTTCCTTTTAATTGTAGGCAGAGTATCTCTTCAAGAACAATCCTGAAATGCAGTGAAACTTTAAAGATCTTGTATCATTTATCTTTACAGAGCTAAAGATAAACTTAATGTTGTAATGTGAGAAATTACATATAAAAATAATTTTATGTTTTGCAAAATTCTTTTTTTCTGTAAACAAATATTCTATAAAGTAGACTATAAAGTAGACTCATTATAAAAAGCTAGATGGCAATGAATGACTACTTCATTAAAACTATTATTTGAAGGGTAAACTGATAAGGCATTTGTGCATAGCTCACAAGACAAATATTAATTTAACATTTCATTCTTTGGTCAGTTCTAAGTATTCCTCCTTTGCACACTAATGTTCATAGAAATTTAATTTTGGCTGGGCGTGGTGGCTCACGCCTGTAGTCCAAGCGCTGTGGGAGGCCGAGGAGGGTGGATTACCTGAGCTCAGAGGTTCAAGACCAATACCAACAGCAATGAGCCAGAGTAAGATCCCGTCTCTACTAACATCAAAAGCAGCCAGATGTTGTGGTGGGCGTCGTGTATCCCAGCTACTGGGAAGGCAAGGGGACAGAGCATAGCCAGAGGAAGAACATCTAAAAAAAAAAAAAAAAAAGAAAATGAACACAACAAAAAAAAAAGTACTTCAAACGAATGAACAAGCAAAAATAAAAAAAAAGAAAAAAGAAAAAAAGAAATTTAATTTTATATTATGAGTAAAATCAGACTATATATTATTCTAACATGTAGGTTAATTAACTTATATGACTTGGTATGGCCTGAATACCAATGGGGGTAGAAATGGAAATAAATTAGAATGGTTCATGCTTTGTTGAGTCACAGTAACTCAGATATGGTTTGTTTCTGCAAGGTTGCTTTTAAGTTCTGGGTCAGGATCTCAGCCAATGCATCAGAGAGAACTGTAAACCCTTAGGTAGAAAAATTCATATAACAGAATAATTTTATTTTTTGTGATAATCAGAAAATTGCTGGGTTTTTTTTTTTTTTTTTTTTTTTTGGAGAGACAGTCTTACTCTGTTGTTCAGGCTAGAGTGCTACGGCGTCAGCCTAGCTTACGGCAACTTCAGACTTCTGTGTTCAAGTGATCCTCCTGCCTTAGCCTACCAAGTAGCTGGCATTATAGGCATGCCCCACAAATCCAGCTAATTTTTCTATTTTTGCTCAGGCTTGTCTGGAACTCCTGAACTCAAGGGATCCTCCCACCTCAGATGTCCAGAGTGCTAGAATTACAGAGTGAGCCACTACTCCCACCATATTTTCTTTTCTTTTTGCTGTGGTAGAGTGCTATGGCGTCACAACTCACAGCAACCTCAAGCAGGCGTCCTTAAACTTTTTAAACAGGAGGCCAGTTCACTGTCCCTCAGACCATTGGAGGGGAGGACTATAGTTTAAAAAAAACAGCTATGAACAAATTCCTATGCACACTGCACATACCTTTTATTTTGAAGTAAAAAAACAAAACGGGAACAAATACAATCACACCACATCATGTGGCCCGCAGGCTGTAGTTTGAGGACCCCTGGTTAGGCGATTCTCTTGCCTCAGCCTCCTGGGACTACAGGTGACCACCACAACGCCCAGATATATGTATATTCAAGGCTGGACACAGCAGCTCATGCCTGTAATCTAATGTATATATTTAGAGACAGAGTTTCACTTTATCGCCCTCGGTAGAGTGCTGTAGCATCACAGCTCACAGCAACCTCCAAAGCAATTCTCTTGCCTCAGCCTCCCAAGTAGAGCTGGGACTATAGGTGCCTGCCACAACACCCGGCTATTTTTTGTTGCAGTTTGGCTGGGGCTGGTTATGAACCTGCCACCCTCGGTATATGGGGCTGGTGCCCTACCCACTGAGCCACAGGCGCTGCCCATCCCACCCCATTTTCAACAAAATATATTATAGGCTTGGTACCTATAGCTCAAGCAGCTAGGGTGCCAGCCACATACACCAGTGCCGGTGGGTTCGAATCCAGCCCGGGCCTGTCAAACAACAACTAAAAAATGGCTGGGCGTTGTGGTGGGCGCTTGTGGTCCCAGCTGCTTGGAAGGCTGAGGCAAGAGAATCGCTTAAGCCCAGGAGTTTGAGGTTGCTGTGAGCTGTGACGCTACAGCACTCTACCCCCCACCAAAAAACCCCCTATATTATATAGGCATAAGCTATCAATCCTTGTGGTGTTTCTTAGTTCT
>CAUYPK010152764.1:0-28057 GCA_963574355.1 Loris lydekkerianus
CCTCCTCAGAAGCAGCATAACAAAATCCAAACTTGGCAAAGAGCCACAGTATACAAAATAATGATAAGAGGCAAAGAGCCGCATTCATTTTGGCCGGGAGCCGCATGCGGCTCGAGAGCCGCGTGTTCGCCACCCCTGTTAAAGTGCCTTGATTGTTTTTTCACTGATGAAATGAAGATGGGGCTAGCAAATGGCCCATATCTAGTTGTTTTTTCCTAGAAATAAATTCTAGGAAACTTCTAAGAATTGAATCGTAAGTGTAAAAAGAAAACCCTTACCTCAAGTAATAGATATTTCTTGTCTCTTTTGTGTTTAGATTCATAGTCCATGTTTGAGACGGAGTGAAAATTAAGTAGCTCAAGCTGAGTTTTGTTCTTTGTCTTTCCCATCATCTCTTGTGAAAATACAGATGTGTATACAATTGCCAAGAAAAGGATTTGTCTTTTCACTTGACTAGCTGATGGACTAACTTGTTGACTCTGAATGTATGAGTTCTCAAGTTTCATCCTTTACTCACGTGCATTTTGTGCATTTCTTTTTCTGATCTCTAACTTTGGTCCTGTTAAAATTTGTGTGTCAGACCTCCCTTAGTTTTTTTGGTCCATAGAAAGCGACTATTTGAGATAATTATTGAATTCTCCTTACCCTTGGTCCCGTGGAACTATTGATACTAGTTAACAACAGTGAATATGTAAGGAGTAATTTTTTTTAATTAAAGTATATACTTAAAATACACAATGTTTAAGTGTATTTAAGTTAAATATGCAAATAAATAAAAAAGATATATAAAATGCCACAAGCATAAACTCCATAGTATTTCCAAATGAACACACTGACATGAGTACGTGTCAAGTCAAGAGATAGAGCTTTATCAGCATCCTAAATAGACCCCTGAAACTCCTCCCAGTCTTATATTCCTTTCTTCCTCCCCAGAGTTTTTCACTATCCTGATATCTATCCTGACACTATAGATTAGTTTTCCCTGTGTTTTTTTTTTTTTTTTTTTAATATCTTTTTCTCATTGGTGGTGGATATGAGATTTTTTAAAATACCAGTATCTTTATTTGAATCCAATTTAATCAAGTAATGCTTTGGAATCTTATTGATGGGACTATACATGTGAGGGACAACTACATATATTTTTTAAAATATGTTTTTAATTTTAACTTTAAAAAAGTCCTTTGGTATTTCCTGGTACATAACTATTTTTTTAAACTACCGAAATCTAACAGTAACAAGTGCCTACAGAAAAAGAGACATACAGCAACTGCCCTTACATATGTTTTTATACTTGCTGGCAAAGGCAGAAGATAGTAAATGGATGGGCCTAGGTATTGCTGGGTTACAAGCTGATAGAACTGGAAGTATGAAATTTCTGTGAACTAAATGATAATTGTTAAAAATTAATAGTGTCATTACTGCTCACTGTAACCTCAAACTCCTGAGCTCCAGCAATCTCCTGCTTCAGCCTCCCAAGTAGCTGTGACTACAGGTGTGGGCCAGTACATATAGCTAAGTATTGTTTGCTTATTCTATGTTTTTTTTTTTTTTTTTTTTTTTTTTTGAGACAGAGCCTCAAGCTATTGCCGTGGATAGAGTGCTGTGGCATCATAGCTCACAGCAACCTCCAACTCCTGGGCTCAAGCGATTCTCCTGCCTCCGCCTCCCAAGTAGCTGGGACTATAGGCGCCCGCCACAATATCCGGCTATTTTTATTTATTTATTTATTTTTTATTTTTTTTTTTTGGTTGCAGCCGTCATTGTTGTTTGGTGGGCCCGGGCTGGATTCGAACCCACCAGCTATCTTCATTTCTTTCTAAAAGAAAAATTTAGAAGAAAAAAATTATGTGGCTGGTGCCTTAGCTGCTTAAGCCACAGGCACTGAGCCATGCTTATTCTATTTTTGATAGATATGGGTTCTTGCTCTTGCTCATGGTGGTCTTAACCTCCTGACCTCAAGTGATCCTCTCCCTTTGGCCTTCCAGAGTGCTAGGATCACAGGTGTGAGCCATCATGCCCGGTTCATAATTTATCCATTTTTAATAATGTTATTTCATATCATATTAGTATTGTTTTCCTAAGTTAGTGGACAAAATGGTGCTTAACTCAGCCATCACTGACAGAACATTGCACTTGTGTAAGTCTGTTAACACAAACAGGAAGATTTATTTTATTGGTTTGTGATGTAAGTGAGGCAGTCATCATGAGGGATAGTTTGGATAGTGTTTTTGTGCTTTACTTAGTGGGAATTTCCATAGGTGTGTCGTATGTGAAGAAAATAGATCACTTTGTTATTCAGGAAACTGAAAGTTCCTTTTCACAAGTTAGCATCTGCAAATTGAATCAAAAAGCATTTGTTAAAGGAATGTTTTCAGTGACTAAAGGTAATGGTCTTATGAATGATACAGTGGCTTCTGGGGTGCTCAGTGGCCTTCATGCTGACTGTGTTGTGTTTTTTGTTTTTTTTTAGCCCAACCTGATGAATATTTTAGTTGCTCTCACATTTCTTGGTTTATGATCGAGCACTTTGCAAAATGACATATCTACATAGATACTGTTTTTATAAATATATGAAGACCTAATTATCCAACTTGAAGTGAAAGAGCCAGGTTAACTCCCTTAATCATTTACTTAAATAGATCTTTTGAGTACATTAAAAGATATCATTTGAGTGGTGCCCATAGCTTGGTGGGTAGGACACCGGTCACATTCTAATTGTATTGTAAGCTTAATTCTTCACACTTTTTATTTTTAACCAATGATGCATGCTCTGACTTAGAAACAGTTTTAAGATCATAATTTCTCTCTGGGAGGCCAAGGTGGGTGAATCCATGGCATCATCACAGCTCATTGCAACCTCAACCTCCTAGGCTCAAGGGATCATCCTTGGTTCAGCCTCCTGAGTTGCAGGGACTACAGGCGTAGGCCATTATGCCCAGCTAATTTTTCTGTTTTTAGTAGAGGCAGGGCCTGCTCTTGCTCACGCTAGTCTTGAACTCCAGAGCCCAAGCAGTCCCTACTGCTTAGGCCTCCCAGAGTGATTACAGGCAGGAGCTACCCTGCCTGATCTTAAGATTATAATTTTAAAAAGGCAAAAAGACAAAATTTGAAATGTAAAAACAGAACTCTGGGTATTTTTATGTTCTGGGGAGCTCACAATGGCAGTGAAGTAGAACTAAATAATACAGTATTTATAAACCAAATGCTTGATCAAATGCAATTATAGCAGGAATTCGCACTGATATGTGGGGGTTTGGGTTTGTGAAGTAGGTTTTCTTTTTTTTTTTTTTCCAAGTAAACAGGCAAACAAACAAAACATTGTTCATGCAGTTAAAATTTTTTTTTTCTTCTAAATTTTTCTTTTAGAAAGAAATGAAGATAGCAGAAGTTGTGTTTGGTGACTGTTACTTACCTCTCTTTTTCTCGGAGCATTAGCTTTTGTTGTTTGCTTAGACTTAACAAAAAGAATACCCTAATAATATAAAAATGCCAACAGTTCTAATTATTTTTTGTACAGAAGCATTTCTATTCTTAGAGTTTTCACAACCTCCTCTCCCCTCATAGATGTACAAGAGTCAGATGGCAAGTACAAAAATTCAAAATTTTAAATCTTGGAAGAAAATTGCTCTAAAATTGTTCATACTAATCTTGTATATATCCTAAATACTGCTTTGTATCCCTTGAGTCACACATAACCAGAGCCTGCCAATAGGCAACTTTTCCTGGGCTGAGATTCTTGTGTAAGTCATATTAATAAATTGATCTTCCTTCTTTTAAAATAAGTAGTGTAAATCCAAGAAACCTTCCATTTCTTATGCGTATTTTATCAAATAATTCTCTGTGAAAATTTCAAAAACAGGTTATTATGGTTGATAGAGATAATGCTTCTTATTTTCCTATATTAATAATTTGGTTCCCAAAGTGCTTTCTCTTTCATTGTTATCCCACTGGATCCCATGTAAAATATGCTGGGTATTCATAAAACGTAGTATATGGTGAACCCTAGACTTGAATTGGCTTCTTTATGGTATCTGTTAGCAAGTCCATTGTGTAGCAGCCCGTATAGCCTATGGCTAGGAGTAGTGAGAGTTATAAGAAATACCTGTATAGCTCAATAATGGAACACCTTGGTGGAAAGAGCATGAGGGATTTAGCTCTCCTAATAAGCATGAGAGCTCGCGAGATGAGAGCAGTGGTGAATTGGCAGTCTCTACACCTGTGGTGTTGAGAGGCACGAGGTCAGGCTTATATTAGGCTGGAGGAGAAGGCAGTCCGGAGCA
Source organism: Loris lydekkerianus (assembly GCA_963574355.1). Classification (NCBI taxonomy): domain Eukaryota; kingdom Metazoa; phylum Chordata; class Mammalia; order Primates; family Lorisidae; genus Loris; species Loris lydekkerianus. The sequence continues at coordinate 4,281 of CAUYPK010152764.1, forward strand.
TGCGCATTCTAACACAGGCTCGCTTACTCTGACTCTGTCTCCTCTCCTGCCTGCAGAACGCCAGCATGGCGTCTCTCTGCTGAAGATTACTAAGCTCTGTTAAAGACTAAGATCTATCTTTCTAAGAAGACTGCTTTACTCTCTCTAAGACACTCTCTCTAAGACACTCTCTCTCTCTTTCCAGCTAAAGTAGATAGCCCTCAGGCACCTAAGGGACCTGAGCAAGGTAACTTAGTGGTCCGCGTCCGGAACCTAGTTAAGCCAGGCCTGAGACCTGGCCAGTCTTGGGCCCTGACAAGTGGTGTCAGAAGTGGGATGTGACACATTGTCATATTTACTCCTGTATAATTTTTCCCTAAGTGGTACTTCATACATGTATTTGTGTGTTTTTTGTTTTTATTTTTGTTTTGTTTTGAAATAGAGTCTTGCTCTGTTGCTTGGGCTAGAGATCAGTGGCATCTTCTTAGCTCCCTTCAACCTCAAACTCCTGGGCTGGGCTCAAGGGATCCTCCTCACTCAACCTCCCAAATAGCTGGGACTACAGGAATGCAACACCTCAGCCTGGCTCATTTTTCTATTTTTTGTAGAGATAGGGTCTCACTGTGTTGCTCAGGCTAGTCTCAAACTCCTGCCCTCATGTGATCCTTCTTGTTTAGCCTCCTAAAGTTCTGGGATTCTGGGCATGAGCCACCATTTCCAGCCTTATTGGGATGAATGAGTGAGGTTTTATCTGATTGATAGTGAGCCAGATTTTTTTTCTCTTGAATCACTCACTAAAGGTTTGGCAGTCATTTTTATTTCCAGGGTATTTTGAATGCATATCTTTTTTATTATTTATCATTAATCACATTTCACTTATCATAATTTATTAAAGATATATTTGAATTCTAGAATCTTTATTGCATTTTGACAAACATCAGTGCAAAAAGAACCAGAAGTAATAACAACCTAGAATTGATTAGAGACACATTTGAAGTCTGGAATTGGTATTTACAAAACTGATAACGTGATGAGGTGGGAAGCATGAGTCATCACCTGTGTAGGAGGCTTGTTGAATCATGATTGGCTCCATGAGCATGTGGCCCGTGCAGTCACTCAGGAGGACCTTGTTCTTGGCTTAATGCTCAGCTGCTATCTTGAAATTCTAAGTAGTTTTTGAATAAAGTTTGCAAATTATATAGTAGGTCCTGATCTGAATTGTGGGAAAATAATCACAGAAAGACAGAATGTTGACATGCTACAAAACACCTGGTCCAGATATTTAAAAAAAAATGTTGTCATCATGAAAGATGTTTTTAAAATGTAGAGGAACAGAAAATGTTCTAGGTTTATAAACACTAAGGAGACATGGCAACCAAAAGCAATACACAGCCTTGATTGGATCCTGGATTAAACATAGCAAAAGGACATTTTTCACATAATTTGGAAATATTTGATGATATGTTTAAATCTTGGTATACCTTCAGGGTCTTTTTCTACCCAGTGTTATTTATTTATTTATTTTTTCCTGAGAGTCTTGCTCTGTTACCTGTGCTAGAGTACTGTGGCCACAGCCTACCTCACAGCAACCTCAAGCTTCTGTCCTCAGGCAGTCTTCCTGCCTCAGATTCCCAAGTAGCTGGGACTACAGGTGACAGTCACCATGCCCAGCTAATTTTTCTATTTTTAGTAAAGAAGGTGGTCTTGCTCTGGCTCAAGCTGGTCTTGAACTCCTGAGCTCAGGGGATCCTCCTGCCTCAGCCTCCCAGAGAGCTAGGTTACAGGGATAAGCCACTGCTCCTGGCCACAATATTAATCTTTGAACTTCACTTTTGAGTAGATTTAACTATTTGTAAGGTTTGGCATTTGTTATCTTTTAGAGGTCTTCCAAAGAAGAAAGAAACAATTTATTTAAATTTTATTTATTTATTCATTCATTCATTCATTCATTCATGTCTTTTGAGACACAGTCTCACTTTGTTGCCCTTGGTAGAGTGCCAAAACATCATAGCTCACAGTAGCCTTAAACTCTTGGACTTGAGAGATCGATCCTCTTGCATCAGCCTCCCAAGTAGGTGGGATGAGAGGCTGCTGCCACAACACCCAGCTATTTTTTAGCTCACTCTTTCTCAGCGTGGTCTGGAACTCCTGAGCTCAGGCAATCCACCCTTCTCAGCCTCCCAGAGTGCTAGGATTATAAGCATGAGCCATCATGCCCAGCCTTTAGTTATTTTTTAAATTGAACAAAAGTCATTTTATTTTACAGTTAACCACATGGGTCCCTTTATAAATTATAAATTAAGGGATTTTAGTGGTCTTTGTTTTTCTGTATCTTGAAACATTTTGCCACTCCATTATCCTATGAATTATTTGATCATTGTTTATCAGTTATTTCCAATTATGCAAGAGAAAAAAGACTAAAAGAGTAAGAAAACAAAAAAGTGTCCCAGTTGACAGGACTGTTATTGTGTCTTCCTTCAGTTTTCCGATTGAGTTGCACGAAGTATTGCAACATCTACAAGAAGGTATAAAGGCAGCCTGGAGACTTGAATTTTATTGTTCTGTGACATTTTCACTGAATATATTTTGTTGAACACATCTGGAAACTTAGGATCTTTTACTTTAAGCCTAAAACAGCAAAGACAAATACTGTGACAGAGACTTTTCATAATAATTAGATAAATCAGAGAAACAGCGTGCTAGACTCTAATGATGATGGGTAAATTTATTACATAGAATAAATCTCAGTATAGATTATCAGATGATGATATGCTAGGTCCAGGGTTGACAGCCTGGCCACGGGTTTATTGGAAAGAGTCATGCCTGCTCATTTACATGTCGTCTGTGGCCTTGTTTCCACCACACAGGCTGAGTTCAGTAGTTGAGACAGAGATGGTTTGTTTGGCCAAGGCTAAAATGTTTACTTTCTGATAATTTACCAAAGCAGTTTGCTAACCTGCAGTCTTACGTGAATTTTATCAAACTCAGAAATTGACAGTGAACAATAAGTATCTAAGGATAAAAAAGAGATATACTCAAATTCACTTAGTCATTCCACAGGAAGGATTTTATTGCAGTATGAATCTGGACCATCCTGTTTTGCTATTAGGACAGTTCCCCGCGTTTTTCCTCCTTTTATGATATTTGTGCACCAAAATATACTTGATGCTGTTATTTAGCAGACAGTTGCCAAAAACAGGTATGTGTTCAGAAGTGATTGGAAGGAAGTAGATGATGTAGAAATGAACAAATTTATTGGATGATTATTCTGATTGGCTTTTATGAATCTAATAATGAAAACGTTTTGCCTTTTAGCCATTGCAATTAGGGAAGAAAAGGCGATCAAGGTTATCCACATATCTAGACATCTTGTTATTACTGAAGAAGAAATTCCATGTCTACCACTGTGTTTAAGCTTTCCGTTATTTGCAGATAAACACATTTTCTAACTGGTATAACAAATATATTATTAATAAGTATGCATTTAAATCACCTAGTATTACTCTTAGCGCATAGTAGACATCCTCAAGTGTTTGCACATTCACTCATTCATGTTAATATTGACATGAACAAATCTTGAATGAATGAGTGAAGAAATGTTTTATTTTGTTTTTTATTAGAAGAACAATCATCTTCTAATAAAAACAGACTATTCCCTTACTTTGTTGCAGACCCTGTAGACTATATATATTTGTCCTGGAGTTTATTCCCAAGGCTTACTTCCTCCTGTTAGAAAAAGTAGTCCTGTTGAAGCTACAAATCATGCAGCAAACGGTAGAAACAGCTTCCTGGTGTCACCAATTCCCTGAGTGTCATATTTCAAGAATTCTCTGTTAGGCGGGGCTGGCAGTTGTGTTGCTGGCTCCAAGGTTAGTCTGGTGGGATTTGCTTTGTTTTTATCTAACCTGGGCTTCCCAGCTGCAGTGTAGGCAGAGGTGGTAGGGGTGTTGGTGAGCAGAGCTAGTAGCTGAGGCATCTGTGCCTGGGAAGGAAGGAGCTAAGAGGCTTCTTCACCTAAGGGTTGGTGGTTACAATAGTCCCACTGGTAGTTCCATTAAGGAAACTGATTAAAATGGGAGAGAAGAGGCCAGGTGCTGTGGCCCATGCTAGGATTACCTAGCACTGTGGGAGGCCAGTGGGAGAATCTCTTGATCTCAAGATTTCAAGACCAGCCTGCGCAAGAACAAAACCCCAGAGACCCTGTCTCTACAAAAAAATAGAAAAATTAGTCAGGCATAGTAGTGAGACCCTGTAATCCCAGCTACAGGCAGGAGGATCACTTGAGCCCAGGAGTTTGAGGTTGTTATGAGCTAAAATGATGATGCCACTGCACTCTAGCCAGGGCAATAAAGTGAGACTCTGTCTCAAAAAAAGAGGGTAGGGGGAGAGAATAGACATCTACAGTCTCGTACAGAACCACTGTTTCCTGCTCTATAAGCTAGAATCTCTAGGAATCTGTCAAACCTTTAAAAGTTTGGTTCCAAGTAGCTTGGCTTTATCTCTCAAGAAGAATATGTTAATACCTGGCTTTAGGGTATACAATTTATACTTACTTTTAAAATAATATAGGTGGATTTTTATCAGCTTAGATTTTTTAAGTATTGAATAGTTTTGCTATGCCCAGCACTGTGCTACGTGGTTTTACAGTGGTGGGGTGTCTGGGTATCTATCTTCAGAGTCGGCTTAACCATTCCTACCATCCCCAGTACTCTGTGTTATGGACATGGACAGCATAGTCTCCAGTTGCCACTGGCCAAACCCACCCTGCCAAGACTCTGGACACAAGACTCCTGTGTCAAAGCCAACAAGGACAAGCACCTCTTCAGTATGACAAGGACACTTACACTGAGGGGTGTGTTTTGGCTTGTGTCTTCTGGATCAAAGGCCTCAACCTGGTAAATGAATCCAGGGTTTGCTTCTTCTACTATGTAGAGGTCTAGACCTACACGAGTGGCCAAAGTGGAAGAAGACAATTTTATTAGAGAAAGCAAAAGAGGAATTCCAAATTCAGGGCAGCCATATACAACCAAAGGGAACGAAGCATGTTGGCATTTTGGGACAAAAGGAAGCAATAATAAAAGCCACTGGCCAACTATCCATTTATGGGAATCCATTTACAGGAATTCATAAGGTGCTAGGGTTGGACTGAAACAACAGACTTGGGGGGTTTCAGTATGTGGATGGTGTTCAAAGCCATGAGCTTTGGTGAGATCATGTAGGAAGTTACTATATACTCTGGACCCTTATGTTGTCCCTGTTCTATGCAGACACACACTGCCCTCAAAGAGTCAGAGCCCAAGGGGGAATGTACAAGTTGGTTATTGACCATAGCACACAGGGCTGGGCCTACAAGGGGCTCAGCCCTGGTTCCTTCAGAATGATTCACTTGAGGTCTCTGAGCCCCAGTTTCTTCCCTAGGACTAGAGAGGGACTTGTGTCCTCTGGATATTCTTGAATTTTCTCATTGTTAAGATGGTCCACAGGAAACCATGGATGAGACAGGCTATTGGGAGCGCTGAGCTGGAGGGCATTTCATTTATTCCTTGCTCATTAAGCATCTGCCTTTTCCAGGGAAACAGATGCTTGTTTATTTACATTTTCTGTTTTCCTCTGCTCCCCAGAGTCCTGCCTGACACCCCCATCTGGGCTGCAGTGCACACCCTGCTGTATTTTACCTTTCGCCAAGTTGCCTTGAAACTGAGGTGGCTCGTTCACATCTGTTACCTGGACAGTCAGGACCTGGAGGTCTGTGATACCAACCTCATCCATAACATAAATCTGCAAGTCAAATATGTTTGGTCCTGCTTCAAAATCTAGTGGTTCCTTCCCAGTGGTGACAACCTAAAACAAAAACGCAAAATTGTTAGTAACCGCATGCAAGAAGATCTGTTTTGTATGCATGCAGTTTGCAGAGGGATTATTTCAAGGAAGGAAGCAGCCAGCATCCTAGAGACCAGCTTCCATTCGCTGTCAGAGGAACTGCTTAGTCCTTCCAGCAAAAGCCACATGCCTCTGTGCTGGAGGACTACACGTGATGCTGCTTTTCTGAGGAAGAGGATATATTTGGAGGTGTTCTGGTGCAATTGGCTGGAGATGGAAATTGAAAAACTCATTACTGGGGGTAGGCTCCCAGGCAAGTCCCTTGGGTCCTCTGGATATTCTTGAATTGTCTCAATGCCAAGATAGGAAGCAGCACTTCCCTGGGATGGAAGTTAAGTTACTCCATTCTAATTTTCCTGAGGCCATATCCAGGAGTGAACAGAAAAGGATACATGTGCATAAATAAGGAAGGATATTTACTTAATCAACAGACTGGTCACTTTTTTATGCCTTCCCAGATATTCTTCCATTGTCAGGAGCTTTGTCCTCTGCACTGTAAGTATTTTTGGAGACATGGGAGAGATGCCTAGAACCAAGGCCAGAGAGACATGGGCAGAATCTGGAGCTGCTGACAGCAGGGACACCAGTGGCCCCTGGTGGGAAGGTCCTGCTGAAGCTAACCAGAGCCCAGCCTGCGACTTCTCACAGGTGGAGGCACAACCCCTTCCACTAACTTGGAGCCCTTGGAGCTCCCAAGAGGCTCAGAGTCCTTTGGGACGTGGAGGACTATATCTCGTATGTGTCCTCAATTATGCTAATATGCCATTTTGGTTACTAATACCTGTATGATTGGGCCACCTGGTGAGAATTCCAGTATCCCATAGCACAGAGAGCACATGGCTCCAGACCTGTGTCCAGCACTGAACTTCCATGTGACCTTGGGAAAATCACTTTACAGTTCCCTGATTTTGTCTCCCTGTGATTGTAATTAGGGAAATTATTCTTGCCCTAGTTAAACAGCTGAAGTATAATGCAAGGTATTACATTAATAATAAAAATCTAGGTCAGGACGCTATGGATAATCAGGGGGTGAAAAGTCCATGGCAAATGGCGTTTTGTTGGGGGAAAACTTCATGGAGGAGATGGTGGGTATTGTGCTTGACTTTGCAAGTTCTAGATCAGTTAAAAGATAGCCACAGATGTGGATAAGTATACACCGTGGAGAGAGAAACTTTGCAGGAGGGTTGGGAAGAGGTGGTCCTGTGCCAACTAGTGAACAGGGTCACCCAGGGGCCACACAAAGGGAGACGGCCTGGTCTCTATGCCAGGGGTGAGGAGCACAGACTCTGGAACCAGATTGGTTGGCGTCCAGGCACAGCCTTCTCATTACTCAACATTTCTATGACTCAGTTTTCCCATCTGCAAAATGGGGGTTCTAGGGTTGTTGTGAGAATTAAATGATCTAATCCATGGAAAATACTTAGAACACTGTCTGGCACTGAGCAAGCACTCCACAAATGGGAACTTCTGTTAGATTAGGCAGTCAAAAACTGTTTAACTTTAAAAAAAAAAAATCTGTTTAAGTTACGTCTGTCCACTACAGCAGGTGGGCTTCTGTTGAGATGGTCTGTTCTGTTTCCAAACTGAATCTTAGCTTTCTATTCATACTAAGCCTGGAGCCTCCTCCTGCAAGGATAGACCCTTTACCTCAATATTATCAATTATTAGTTTCTTCTTCTTAGAACTAGTTCTAACACCCTAGAGGAAGAAAATAGAACAGTCAAAAAAGGGTCCAAAAATGTTATACCTTGAACCAAAAGAATTAGGTTGCTATCAACCAAAATAGAAGAATTGCTGTTGTTGCCACCAGCTTCATTAGATGGCATATACCAGATTCCTGCCAAGCCATTTGTGGAAGTATTTCTTTTAATCATCACAATGATTGGTAAAACTTCCCTCATTTCACCTAGGAAACTAACTAGAACTGGGCAGGGCGGGGGGGGGGGGGGCTCCTCTGAGGTCACAGGTGGGAGTAATGAAGCCTCAGTTTGGTTTTGGGCAGTCTGGCTGCAGAGTTTTGGTGAAAGACAGTAAGTTGGGCTTTAAGCATTGTTAAGTTTGAAGTTATTCAAGACAGGACTGAGCAAATTAGCATAGTGCTCACGACAGTGGATGGGAAAAGAGGGGAGTCAGGCTCCAAGACAGACAGATGAAAGAGGGGCAGGTGCCCGGCTTACGGGACATCTGGGAAGCTTCTCTTGCAGCTGCTGGGCCATACAGGCATCCCTCCTCCCTGACTTCTCAGAGCTTCCTTGGTGGTGCTGCCCTGAGAACAATGCTGGACCCACCATTAGGCACAAGTGGTTGAATGAGGCTCTGACATCTCTATTGCTGGGAAATAGCAGTGCAAGATGGGGACTTTGAATGAGGATTTGGGGGCCCATCCTGCCTGATCCCCTGCAAATCTCAAATCTGCCACCTCCCAGCTCTGTGAACTTGGGCAACTTGTTCAACTTTTTTCTGCCTCAGTTTTCCCACCTCTAACATCCAAAGAATAACAATAAACTACTTCATAGTATTGTCTGGGGGATTAAATTAATGAATCCCAAAATGTTTAGGGGGATTCCTGGTGTATGGGACGTGCTCCATAAATGTGAGTTATCATTATCATCATCATTATTACTAATCCTCCTCATCACCTCCACCCCAGAAGTCTCAGTGCCTGTGTTCCAAAGTCTGGCGTCTGGCATGATCCATGGCTCACTCTCAGAAAGCACAACTGAGTCACAAGGCCAACAGTGACCTGACCTCTGGGCTAGAGGCCTAGTAACTTCATCTCTAGATTTGTCATCATCCAGAGTATCAAGGCTACCCAAAGAGCAGCCATGTTCTGCCACAGATACTGTCATGTTCAGAAGGTGGCAGGAGCGGCTTTTGTGAGTAGTTTGGGTTGGAGAGTAAGATCTTCTTGGAGTGATAGTTGACAATGTTAGGTAGTTTTTGAGTAGAAGCAACCAAGTCTTTCTCCTTTTTTTTCTCTCTTCCTTCCTTCCTTTCTTCCTTCCTCCCTCCCTTCCTTCCTTCCTTCCTTCCTTTTCTTTTCTTTCTTACTTTTTTATTTAGACAGGGTCTCACACTGTCACCCAGACTGAATGGCAGTGGCACAACCATAGCTCACTGCATCTTCTAGCTCCTTGACTGAAGTGATCCCCCCACTTCAGCCTCACAGGTACCTAGAACTATCAGTATGTGCCACCATATCCAGCTAATTTTGAAAATTTTTTCATAGGTTCTTACTATATCACCTAGACTGGTCTTGAATTCCTGGCCTCAAGTTATCCTCCCACCTTGGCCCCCCAAAGTGCTAAGATTATAGGAGTGAGCCAGAAGCCTTGGCCAACAACCAATTCTTTCTCTTTTCTTTCCTTCTCATTTTCTTTTTTTTTTTTTTTTGGGGGGGGGAGGGTTGTTGTTGTTGTTTTAGGCACCTAGGTAGCCTTGAACAACAACCAGTTTTTAAGAATGGCTTGAGGGGGTGGTGCCTATGGCTCAAATGAGTAGGGCGCCGGCCCCATACCCCAGAGGTAGCGGGTTCAAACCCAGCCCTGGCCAAAAATTGCCAAAAAAAAAAAAAGAATGGCTTCAGAACTGTGAAACTGGCACATCCTAGGACCAACACAGGGTCCTGGGGAGCTGCATGATATGATCTCAGAACAGAGGATTGGGACAATACACTAGACACTTGAGCCTTGATTAGTTGAGGGGCTGAGACAGGATGGGATTCTTCCCTGAGTGACAGCCCTGCTTGAATTACATGAAATGTAGGAAGGGTAGATTCAGTGAAGACAGGTTCAGGAACAGCAATAGATGTGCACAGCAATGCAGGACAAAGAGCTTGAGATTGGAAACAAGAAAACCTGTGTTAAGTTTGTATTTCATCTTTAATAGCTGTGTGATCTTGGACAAATCTCTCAATCTCTCAATTATCTTATATCTAAAATAGGAATAAAAAAGGCCGGCTATGGTGGCTCATGCCTATAATCCCAGCATTCTGGGAGGCTGAGGCAGGCGGATCGCTGGAGCTAAGGAGTTCCAGACAAGCCTGAGCTACAACCAGACCCTGTCTCTAAAATTAGTGGGGCGCTGTGGCAGGCACCTGTAGTCCCAGCTACTTGGGAGGCTGAGGCAAAAGAATCACTTGAGCCCAAGAGTTTGAGGTTGCTGTGAGCTGTGATGCCACGGCACTCTACCAAGGGTGACAAACTGAGACTCTGTCTCAAAAAAAAAAAAAAAAGCAATAAAAACTTTAGACAGAGATAATATTAGTGTTAGTTGTAACAATCAGGTCAGGTATGTGAATGTGACTCGGAATCACTATGCAAATTCAAAGGAGCTCATTATCATATCATCAAAAGCAGTGGACCACGGAGGCTGGGGAGTGAGAATTCTCAAGTGTCAACAGGCCAACATCTGTCAGTTACAAACAAATAAGCAAAATGTGCTCTAGCCACACAATGAAATGTTATTCATCCATGAAACGAATAAAGTGCTGATACACACTGTGACATAGGTGACACCTAAAACTTGATGCTAAGTGAGAGAAACCAGTCACTGAAGACCACATACCTCATGTCCGTAATCTCAGCATTCTGCGAGGCTGAGTCAGATAGATTCCTTGAGCTCAGGAGTTCGAGCCCAGCCTGAGCAAGAATGAGACCCAGTCTCTATTAAAAAGAGAAAAACTAGCCAGACATTGTGGCGGGTGCCTGTAGCCCCAGCTACTAAGGAGGCTGAGGCAAGAGAATCACTTGAGCCTAAGAGTTTGAGGTTTCTGTGCGCTATGACACCACAGCACTCAACCCAGGGCAACAGAGTGAGACTTTGTCTCAAAAAAAATAAATAAATAAAACAGGGTGGTGCCTGTGGCTCAAAGGGGTAGGGCGCCAGCCCCATATACCAGAGGTGGTTGGTTCAAACCCAGCCCTGGCCAAAAACTGCAAAAAAAAGAGAAAATAATAATAATAAATAAATAAAAACACATACTATACAATTCCATTCATATGAAGTGTCCAGAATTGGCAAATCCACAAAGACAGAAAGTACATTATCATCTGCCAGGGAGTAGGGGGATAAATGAATAGGGGAATGATTATTATTGGATACAGGTTTGAGGATGATGAAAATGCTCAAAATTAGATTGTGGTGATGGTTGCACAACTCTGTGAATATACTAAAAACAGTGAATTGTACAATTTAAATGGGCAGATTATATGCTCTGTGAATTACATTTCAATTAAGCTGTTTTTAAAAATGAGAGCTTTGAAGCAGGACTTCCTGGGTTCTAATCTCTGCTCATCCACCTACTGTGCAACCCAATGCAAATTACTTAACCTCTTAGTGCTTCATTTTTCCCATGAGTGGGAAGATAAAATCCTCATGATTTGAGGATTATAAGAGAAAGACATGCAAAGTCCTTCTGACAGTGTCCAGCATACGCTCTACACGGGGAAGCAATTGGCAAAACTAATAGGAGCAGAAGAGCAGCAGCTGGTAAGGACAAGCCAGCTGTCGAGGGAGCAGGTGAGCAGTATGGTTAAGTCACAGAACTAGCACCTGGGTCCAGGAGTGTAAACCAGAGGCCAGGATGAAGACTGACTGAATCTGTGCTCCTTGCACACATGAGTGCCCACCTGGACTGATGAGAACACCAGATGTAGGGGCTCTGGCCTCAAGGCATGGATTCTGCAGGTCTCCCATCAGGTCCAAATATGCACACTTTGTATACGCCCCCCTGGTGATGAGCCAGGTTTAAGAGCAACTAGTAGGAACCTCAGCGAAACAAGAGACCCTAGATCCTCCTGGGGGTGTCCAACTGCGTCCACAGCTTATCTATGAATGCTTATCTAAGAGCTGTCTTGTGCCAGACAGTAAATCCACAAACACTAACAAAAGCTGATGAGCAAAAAAAGGGTCCATGCATAATTTTTGTGATATCTGCCACCAGATAAGCTTTTATAGCCAGTAACGGGCCTCAGCTGGACACTTCTGCGACCAAGAAGGCCTGAGTGCACAAGGACCCTGGGGGGATGGAAGATGGTTTCAATTTCAACAGCTTAATTGAAATATAATTCACAGAGCATATAATCTTCTCATTTAAATTGTACAATTCACTGTTTTTAGTATGTGGCAGGCCTGGTGATAACTGCAGGAGGCTCCTAGGCCAGTTGAGAAAGGGGCAGGAGGGGGGATATCAAAGTCTAGGTAGGTCCAGACACCTGGACCCTGAAGACATGCTTAGAAGACTTCTGAGGTCATCAGCAGAAAACATGCAATGAGCAGGTTTGTTCCCTTTCTATGGGAAGTGACAGCTTTGCAAAAGACTCAAAGGACAAGAAACAGAACAGCAAGAGCATGGCCCTTAAAGGTCCATGATCGAGTCTGAATTATCCAAGGAAACATTGACACCATGACTGGACAGTTAGACTTGTATTTTTATTAAAGGCTGCCTATCTTATTAAATGTCTCTCCTCTTAGATTTCCTTCTAAAAAGTCACAGACCTTGGAAAAGCAGAGTCACCAGACACAAGTTCATCAGGGCATGGCTCTTAAGGAACTCAATACCCAAATTCGTCCCACCAAAGGAATTTGGCACTGAAAGCACACCTAACACCTGCCAGGGTTGTTGGCAAATAAGAAACGAGCTTCTATTTATAACAAATTGGCCATGATGTTTGTGTGGACGAGGCATCTAGCACAGAGGCTCTGGGATGCCTCAAATGGGACTCCTGGATATTATAAGAAGGAAGATTAAACTAGGAACAGGGGAAGAAATCATCACTGACCTAGAATCCCACCCAGCTCGATTCTCAGGATCACATCTCCGTAGACAACTCCCGCAGAGGGAGCGGCTTACCTCAAAGTCAGTGCCCGACAGCCTATTGACCCGGAAGGCTTCTTCAGTGAGTGGACTCCAGTTGATTATCAGGGGAAACCCGGGAGCTACAGGTGACAGGGATGCTGATAAATTCACAGAAAACTTGTGCACTGAAGTCTCAGGTGGAGAATTCTCTGCCACGTTGCCTGTGGCAGGTAAGAAGGTCAGGTGTAGCGCCTCTTGCCCTGTGGATTTAAAAAGGTTACAAAACCATATGAGTACAGAGCCTTCTGCTAGGAGCAGGGACCCAACAGCTTGGTCTGTGACTTCATACATGGCTCGGGAAACAATGGGACCTGGTCACTCCCCAAGGACGGATGCTTCTGCCAAGTTCTAAAAATGAAATGCGAGATCTTCTGGGGACCAAGAAAACAAATACCACCAAGCAACCAAGAAAGCTGCTTCTGTCACTCAGTAAATAAAGCTGCTGCTTTTCTTGTCTCCCTGCTTCCAGTCTTTTTTCTTCTGGGCTTTGCCAAGAGCCAAGGAAAGAGAAACATGACACCTTAGGAGACAGTCACCCACTTAAAGGATCTAGTCTGGTAATGCCATCCTCTCTCTTGCAAGGGCCCAGCAGTCTATAAGAGTTTATTTTGCTTCCTGGTGTCAGTATCTGATCCAGGAGGTCCTCTGAGAATTGGGACTGTATGGCTGGAGAACTCCAACATCCAGGTAGCTCTCCCCATGCCTGTTAGTCATCTCAAGAACAATTATTTGTTAGATGCTGTGGGCACCCTGTGAAAGGTCATCTAGTACGTCTTAATTGATGAACTCGATTTCAGAGAGGAGGAAAGAAGAGACTTGGAGAGGGCAAGTGAACTGCCTTGAGCTGCATTACAGACAGGGAGTTCCACAATTTAAGCATGTTTCTTTCAGGACAGCCTTGGGACCATTCTAAGATCTCCAGGACACACTGCAAGACTTTGCTAGTACAGAGGAGAACAACAGGCCATGTTCTCTCATGCTTCTATAATTATGGTTACTATAGTGAGATCAGATAGTATCCCCAAAAGACTCATGTTCACACAGCATAATGTACCTTCTTTGGAAATAGTCTTTGCAGGTGACATTAGTTGAGAGGAGGTCATACTGGATTGAGGTGGGCCAAAATCCAGGGAATGGTGTACTCATATGACAAAGATAGGACACACGCAGAGGGAAGAAGGCCATGAAACAACAAGGCAGAGAGTAAAGCAGCTACAAGCCAAGAATGGAGAGTGACACCAGAAGACAGAAGGTAGGCAGGGAGCCAGTTTCCCCTCGCAGCCTCCAGAAGGAAGCAATCCTTGATGTCAGACTTCTGATCTCCTGAACTGTGAGGGGAGGGATTTCTATTGTTTTGAGCCACCCAATTTGCAGTAATTCATTATGGCAACGCTAGGAAACTAATATAATAACCATTTATTCAATGTTTCAAGTAAGCACCTAATCCCTCATTTCATTTACTCATCAACAACCCCCTCAAAGAGGTATCAATGTCATCATTTTACAGATGAGGAAACTGAGCTAGAAGAAACACAGCAAATAGCAGATAACAGAGCCAAGATTCACACCGAGAGAGGCCAGCCTCCCAGTCTTGGCCACCAACAGCCAAGGGAGTCAAAAAACCTAGAAAAGTAGAAAAGAGAAGAAAAGAAATTTTAGAAGATCCCCTGTGGACGTGCCTACATGGTTTTTTGCCCTACCTTCTTCCCCTGCTGCCCTTATTTACCCTTCACCTTTGGGCCCTGTATCCTTAAAAAAGCTTAGAGGCAGTTAAATCTTTTGTTCTTAAGGAAGTCTGTTAACCTCTCAGATTTATTTTCCTCACCTGAACTATAATAATAAGTATTGGGACAATAATAAGTATTGTTCAAAAACCCACTTGAAATTAGGCTTATGGAAAAGCTCTGAAGACTAGTAGACAAATGCAAGAGGTAACCCAAATATATTGCTGGTATTAATAGTATTTTCAATAGAGGTATTTTCAAAGGAGCTTAGTAGAACCAGGAGGTTTATTGGAGGCCTTTGCCTAGCAATAGCTTCCACCTTCATCTGGGTAGTCCTGCGTTCATATTGGTGCAAAGGATATTTGAAATCATGTTGAAGTCCATCTACCTACCCTCCTATTTCATTTATTTATTTATTTATTTATTTATTTTTAGAGACAGCGTCTCACTATATCATCCTCATTAGAGTGCCGTGGCATCACACTGCTCACAGCAACCTCCACAACTCCTGAGCTTAGGCGATTCTCTTGCCTCAGCCTCCCAAGTGCCTGGGACTACAGGTGCCCACCACAACGCCCGGTTATTTTTGTTGTTGTTCTTGTTGCAGTTTTGGCCGGGGCCAGGTTTGAACCTGCCACCCTCAGTGTATGGGGCTGGCGCCCTACCCACTGAGCCACAGGGGCTGCCCCTATTTTTTTCATTTCAATCCTTTTGTTTGTTTCAGGAAAGTGATTCCATCTCTAAAACCAAGAAAGTCCATTAAAAGGGCTGACAAAAGAAAGGTTCAAAGGATGCAGTTAAACTAGTTAGTTTGAATAAACCAAGGGCAGAATGGTCCAAAGGATGAACATACGTTAGATAGCATTATGCAAAGTTCTTAGATTTTGAAGCAGAGTAAATATAGGTTCAAGTCTGGTCTAGGCCTGAGGACTTGTAAACCCTCAAACCTTTGTGAAATGGGTAGAATACAATGTATTTTGCAAGGAAGCTTGTTGAAAGAATGAGGGTCAGTGAATATAAAGTGCCTGTTAAGGTGTCTTAATACAATATCTACAATATATGATATACATATATTAAATGAAATATTAATAATAGCAAGAATGTATAGTATGAGGGAAGCAGAGCCCAAATTATAGGAGTGGTTCCAAATACTAAATATGAACCACTAGTAGGAAGTAAGAGCAAGGAATCAAGAGGCAGGGGGTGGAAAATAAATCAGCAGGCAGACTGACGGGGACAGGTAATTTGGGCCACAGTAACAGGTTTTACAGCACCAGCTGAAAGGCACTGAGCAGGACGTGCTGGCCACTTAGGGAGGTTCTGTCCTCATGTTTTTGTTTTTACAGGACAGTACTTGTTTCTTCAGGACTCAAATGACAACCCCCTGCAGAAGTGCCTGATCGAAAATAAGTTGTTAGCAAGAGGGGAGTCTGGGTTGCTCCGGGAACAGGGTTCTGACCAATGACAAGTCCGCATTCTGCACGTGGCTGTGCAGCTTTTGAACTTCAGGGAGTGAGATTCCCTAACCAGGTGCCCATGTGACTAGGTAGCCCTCAGGTTAGCAGCAGAGTGAACTGTTTCCCCACCATCAGTTCCTTCTTAATCAGGTAAAATCTCAACACATGTAAGATGCCTTTTGGCCATTTTCTCACTGACTTGCTACCTCAGGGAGCCCAATTTGAAGGATTTGCTGGAAGCAAAGAGAGCGAGCTTGGAATGAACTCAATGAGAGTCAGTTCTGAGCCAGACTGTGGCAGTGAAGTTCCCCATCCTCCTGGCTGCTAGGTGCTACAGCCAGCCCCTGAGAAGCACTTGGCCTCGCAAAGGCTGGGACCGACCAGAGGTAGACGTCTGTCACTAACATCAGTGAGAGCGGTTTTCTTCTGTTAAATCTGAGTACTTAATTATTAGCTAACCACATCACAAAACTCAGGGAAATCTCAGAGCTAACTATGTCCAGTGCTGCACAAGCATGCCCTACTTTGCAGTGTGAGGTCACAGAATAGTGGCAGATTCCTCTGTCTGAGCGTTATCTCTTTTATGCCATTAAGGTAGGAAGAGTATTGAATTCGTGGTGGTAAGGGACATTCTTTAACCTACCAGGAACCCTATGGCATATTATTTTTATCACATTAAGCCATAATTTCCCAATAGTTTAAATAAGAGGATAAACAAATAATACCTGAGCTTTCCTTAGATTCCAAGAAAAAAAGACACTTCAAAGAGAAACTCTTAGCCAACAAGACTTAAGTGTTGTGGACCTTGGTGGGCCAGTGGTGGACCTTGACACTGGCACAAAAGCAGCCCAGGTTGAACTTCTGAGTGTTGTGGTGTTTCATTGGTCTGCTTAGTTTTTGAAAGGTTAAGAATTAATAATGTAGGATCTTGATCTTGTTCTGTCACCAATTTGCTGTGTGTCGGTGTGAAACTCACCTCTCCTTTCTGTGCCTCGGTTTTTTGTTGTTGTTGTTGTTATTGTTTTTTACTGGTAAAATAAGAACCTTGGACCCATAACTTCTCAGACTTTTTCTGCACGAACATTCTGTGATTCCATATGGATAAAATTGAAATAATATTTAAATAGTTATATCTCAAATGGGATCTTAACTATATCACATCTTCAAGATTTCCCTACAAAGTCCAAGGCTAACGTCTAATGTCATGCCTGTTCTGTGGTGACACTTGGAGAATTGTGGATGGGTGAGTAAACACCTCTTCTGTGTAGCCATCTTGCATTTCCCA
Organism: Loris lydekkerianus; assembly: GCA_963574355.1. Lineage (NCBI taxonomy): Eukaryota > Metazoa > Chordata > Mammalia > Primates > Lorisidae > Loris > Loris lydekkerianus. The sequence continues at coordinate 21,465 of CAUYPK010152764.1, forward strand.
TGGGCTCTAAGTTTCTAGCTATGTGACAAACTTTTAATGTCTGTCACATTAGAAGATGATGAATTCAGATTCATCATCTATAAAATGGTGACAATGATTGTCTGCATCATAGAGTTGTAAGGATACAAATGTATTTTTATGTGAAATACTAGCTACCATCACCATCATCACCATCCTCATCATCACTATCCTCCCTCATCATCACCATCACCACTATTCTTACCATCCTCCTCACTGTCACTATCATCTCCATCCTTATAATTGTCCTTCTCACCATCACTATCACCACCATTTTCACCATCCTCCTTCTCAGTGTCACCATCACCACCATCTTCACCATCACCACCATCCTCACCATCTCCACCATCCTTGCCATTCTCCTCCTCACTGTCACTATCACCACCATCCTCACCATCACCACCATTCTCACCATCCTCCTTCTCAGTGTCATCATCACCATCATTCTCACCATTACCACCATCCTTACCATCCTCCTTCTCACCATCATCACCATCACCAACATCTTCACCATCACCATCATCCTTGCCATCCTCCTTCTCACCATCATCACCATCACCACTATCCTCACCATCACCACCATCCTCCCCATCACCACCATCCTTACCATCCTCCTTCTCACCATCATCACCATCACCACCATCCTCACCATCACCACCATCCTCCCCATCACCACCATCCTTACCTTCCTCCTTCTCACCATCATCACCATCACTACCATCTTCACCATCACCACCATCCTTACCATCCTCCCTCTCACCATCATCACCATCACCACCATCTTCACCATTACCACCATTCTTGCCATCTCCTTCTCACCATCATCACCATCACCACCATTCTCACTATCTTCCTTCTCAGTGTCATCATCACCATCATTCTCACTATTACCACCATCCTTACCATCCTCCTTCTCACCATCATCACCATCACCACCATCTTCACCATCACTACCATCCTTGTCATTCTCCTTCTCACCGTCACCATCACCACCATCTTCACCATCACCACCATCCTTGCCATTCTCCTTCTCACCATCACTATCACCACCATCTTCACCATCACCACCATTCTTACCATCCTCCTTCTCACCATTATCACTATCACCATCACCACCATCCTTGCCATTCTCCTTCTCACCATCACCATCACCACCATCTTCACCATCACCACCATTCTTACCATCCTCCTTCTCACCATCACCATCATCAGGACTTACTGTACTATTCCTCACATATCTACATTGTCCTCAGAACTCTTCTGCAGATGCCAGTGTCATTTAGTAAATCAGATATTACTTTCTTTCACTTTGGATGGTTAACCTTCTTTAGTAACAATCAAACCTACTATGTTTTTCTTCAGCATTTGGAGAGGTGAGATTTTCCTTGTCTAACAATGCCCACCTGCCTTTTCTGTTTCTCTTAAATCATTTCAAATTGTGGTTCCACGTGGTTACTTTACTTCCAAGTATATTATGTCTTCTATGGTTCTTTGGCCTAAAAATGGCCCTTCACTGTTTCCTCTAATTTCAGAGAGATAACATTAGTAATGCCAATGAACTTTATTTTTTTTTAATTAATTTTTTCATTGTTAGATATTCATTGAGGGTACATAGATCTAGGTTGCATGGATTGCTTTTGTCAGATAAAGGAAGACCCTCTTATAATTGTGTCCTGCCCCCAAAGGTGAACACTTTTATAAACATGCTTGGGTTTCAGCTGAGTAGGATCCTCATCAAATATCTGCGTCAGTCATGATCATCATGGCTGAATTCATTCAGTTAGTAGAAGTGTGTTAACTGAGTGCCTTCTGCATGCCAGGCTCTGTTTTAGATGCTGACCGTTAATCTCATCTGTTGAACATATCCCCATTGAGACCCTTCTGTTAGAGGTAAGGTAATCGCTTCTTACAGGTAAACTGTTTATACACGTATGTGCAGTAATTACTTTTATTGACAAGTGCTAGATGCTAGAGATAAGCTGTGTACAGCATGCTTGTCGCCATTGAACAGCTCTTCATCTGGTGGGGACAGATTGCTAATGGAATCACAGCGTGCATTGTAAGTGTTCTAGTGGAAAAGAAGCCTCCTACTCTCGGAGGTCTCCTTGTGTGATCTTATTCACGCCTCAAATTCTCATGAGGCAGCCCCCAGCTTCTTCTCTTCTAGTGGACTCAGCCAGTCCCATGGCTCTGGGTACTGACCGCCTGCTGACGATGCCCAGGCAGGTCTTTGCTCAGGTCCAAGTCTTTGCGATCATTTTCTGTGCTTCTCTTCCTTTCACACTTCCTATTTACCTGACAGCAGATTCTGCCAACTCTACCTTCAGGATATACCCCAACTCCTCTTCTTCCCATCCCCTCCACTCTAATACAAGTCAGTATTTTGCTTCCTGGGACTCCTGGGTCTCTATCTGTCCATCCTTACCCACCTGCAGTCATCTCTCTGCAGAGCAATCAGAGTGACCACTTCAAACTGAAGCCAGACCATGTCACTCCCATCTCAGACTTCCTTATTGTCTCCATGTTATGCTCAGGATGCAAAGCTGTGAAAAAGTCCTACAAGGCCCAGGTGACCCGGCCTCCTCCTAGCATGTTTCTCCTTCCTCTGAGATACTGATTTCCTTAATCATCCTCAAATGCACCACCTCAGATGTGAAGATCTTTTCCCTCTTTCCCCCATCCCTTTGCCCTTCAAGTCTTTGTGTGGCCCTCCCTTCATTCCACTTGAGCCTCTGCACCTGTGTCCCTTTCTCAGCGACCTCTTTCCTGACAATCCTGGAGTAACACCATCATCCTGCTCCACAAACCCACTTTTGTGCCCTTCACAGCATCTATCTTTGCCAGACACTTTCATAGTTGTTTATTTATGAAATGACCCACAACTAGAATGTCAATTAGGTGAGGGCGGGGAGGTTATCAGCCTTGTTCGTGTCTGTGTCCCCAGGGGGGATGGCATGCTGTGGACACTCAGCAAGTATTTTTTGAATGTTTGAATGAATAAATAAGGTTTAACTCAGTGCATATATTTAAAACACCAAACTTTGAGTTTGGAGAATTGTTTACTTCTTGACCCCACTACCTCCCTCCCCTTCCTCTTACCCTCTCAGCGGTCCCCCACCCCATTCCTACTGAGGGTGTTAAACACTCACCGGTGTCCTCACACTCACAGCCTTCTTTCTGTCCCATGAGGAGTTAATCAGTGACCAGCCTCCTTGTATTTCTCTTCTACATTCATCTAAAATACACTGCTCCTCTATTTTAGCAAGGCCAGGATATTTATTTTTCTGAGTTTAAAAAAAAAAAAGCTTGAAAGAAAAGAAAAAGGACAGAAAAATAATGTAGTGACCATTACATTTTACAATGAATTGATAAGTTGTTAACTTTTCTTTTGTCACTTCTTGCCTTTGGAGATTTTTACTTGATGTTTTAGCATCAGTACGTAATTCACATGAAGAATTCACACAAAAGGCAATTTTCAGGGTCCGCTTGTTTTAAATTCCCCGTCTCTGGCATCACAATCACGGTAGCCAAACCTTCCCCAGATTTGCCAGCACATTAATCTTCTGTTCTCACCCATTAACGGAGCTCAGGACATGCACTTGTATACCCAGTTTAGTCTGCATATTAGAGACTGGGAACGAAGCAGACCACCAGCTTGCAGACATCTGACTGTTCCCATGTGTGGTCGAAGACGAGGCATCAGCAGGTGAGACTTGGGTTCAAATCCAGGCTTATCCTGTTCATTATCTTGGACAAATCATTTATTGTCTGAGACCCTCTGTTTCATCACCTGTAAACGATCCTCCTAAGGGTCGTTAGGAAGACGAGGATAAAGAATCATTCAAAAATTGCGTTGCTCTGAGGGAATAAACAAATGTGAGTCTCACCTCTTCCTCATGCTGGGCTTTTCATCTGATAGTGGTGACATGCGTACTTCCCCTTTTTCCAGCTATAGGCCCAGTGATGAGAACTTCTAGACACCCCCACAGTGCCACACTGAGTAATAATTATTTACTCATTTCACGGAAGGGTCAGACTCTTAAAGTCTTAAGAGTTCCAGCACCATTTGAACTTTTTTCTTTACTTGAAAACTGCTTGAAAAGAAGTATTTTGGAGAACCAGTGGAATCTTTAGAACACAGTAGGAATTTAGTATTCACATATGTATTGAATGTGGAGTGAATAAATAAAGTGGCATGTGTAACACAAGTAAAAACAGAGCTGTTCTGGTAAAAACGGACGTGGAGACCTCAGAAGCCAGTGTGTCTGGCCCTCTCTCCTGGCAGGAAATAACCTTTGAAATGTGACCACTAGACCTTTCTAGCCTCGTATACATCACAGTTTGGATACCATTCATTACTATGCTGGGTGCACCCCTCACGGCAGACATTTCTTCTGCAGCATTTTTGATGAGATGATTATCATGTTGCTCCACTGTGGGGTGATGGCGAAGGGAAAAAACTCATTCTAGTTCTGGACAATTTGACATTTTAACATAACACCTGGCACATGAATTATAAAGTAGTTTTCAAGTTTTCTTATTACTTTTTACATAACTAATTTTCAACTTTTTATGTTCATTTTCCATCATCTGTAAATAATCCTCCTAAGGGTCGTTAGGAAGACTAGAATAAAGAATCATTCAAAAGTTGCGTTGTGCTGCCTGAGCAGAGTTGATGTATGTTTTAAGATCATTTGGTTTTCGGAGTTTTTATTCTATTTTTGTGATCAAACACCCTGTCCCCAAGAAAAATCCTTTTTTTGTGTGTGCATGGCAGTCAGTGTGGTCAGAAGCTCTTCTTATGAAGACAAAACCCACACCGTGGGTTTCTGCCCGTGGATGTGGTTCATTCATTCCTTCATTCATTCCCTCATTTCAAACAGGTGTCAGGCATCAGATCTGTGTGCTGCCCGACACTTCTCTCTGGCGTATAAAGGAGGCCTTTCTTTTTCCTTTTGAAAGCTTTTCTCCTATGGTGTCATATTCAATGAAGATCAAAGTAGATTTTTACTGGAAGTTTTCTGGAGCAAAGAGAATATCACAGCATGCTATATGCAGCTAGAACGTCTTCAAATCTGCTTTCCAGAGGCAGACAGTCCCCGAGTTACAAACATCCAACCAATGTACGCCTCACACTTATGAACAGAGGCTATTACGGTAAGTCCCCGAGTTACAAACATCTGGCTGATGTACAACTTGCACTTCTGAATGGAGACTATCACACGTAATCAGAAAATGTGCCTGTTCCAACACACACAAATTCAACTTAAGAACACACCTATAAACCTATCCCGTTTGTAACCCGGGGACTGCCCGGACAGGCATTTAGCTTCAGGGACGTATTTAGTACATCACTAACTCAGCTAACCACCTCCTCCTGTCATCCCCCTGGCTCTCTGCTTTCTCCTCATTCATTTCCCTCACAAATGTTTTTATCTTTTTTTTTCTAGGTAGCCCCAAACCCTTTCCTATGTATGTTGATGAAGGTCTTTTCTAGGTTCAGCTTAATGTATTATCCTAACCATGCAGATGTTCCTCCTGGGGAACTCCTTCTAAGCATGTGTGGGAAGAAGCACCTGTGGCTCAAAGGAGTAGGGCGCCAGCCCCATAGACTGGAGGTGGCGCGTTCAAACCTGGCCCTGGCCAAAAATTACAAAAAAAAAAAAAAAAAAAAAAAAGAATGTGTGGGAAGAAAGATTATGATTAATTGTATGCTATTCTTTTACCCGATTTGATGAACAGATTATAGTTAATTATACTTTACATTTTTTACCCTATGTAACATAAAGAATGTTATCCATAAAGATGCCATCTCAGCCCTTGAATAGTCGATTCTCACCCTCAGCAGGTGTAGAAGTATCGAGGTTCGCTCCCTTAACAAGGATTTATTGAGCATCTATTACATGTCAGCCTCTCTTCTCCATGTTGGATGATGCAGTGAACGAAAGAGACAGTGTTCGCTGTCCTCAGAAAGCTTACGTGCGCAGGAGGGAGGGGAATTGATTAAAAACTAGACAGTTTAGTTTTTAGGGGCAAGTCAGCCTATCGCCTGTAAGGCCATGTGGCCACAGGATGGACACCCTTGGGGTCCACTTTAAGAGTGGCCCTTGTATGTCTTTCTTTGGGAGAGAAATTCTAGTTTCTATGACCCATCCCCAGGGAGAAAGGCAGCAGGAGGCAGGAGGGCAGGAGGGCAGGAGAACCCCAAAGGCCTTGCTCCCAAGGCCCTTCTGTCTCCTCCAGTTCCAAGTCCTCAGTGTACCAAGGCGTCATAGTTAGAGATCATAGTCTGAGCCCCAAAAGAGCATGGAGGTGAGAGGAGGCAAGTAGAAAATTAGGCACTTAGACTGTCTCAGAGTAGGAGACAGCATAGGACAGGGGTGGCGAACAAGTTCGACTACGCGCTCGGAGATCGCTCCTCAAAGGTCCCTCCACAGAAGCAGCATAACAAAATCCAAACTTGGCAAAGAGCCACAGTATACAAAATAATGATAAGAGGCAAAGAGCCGAAATGTGGAAACAACCTAAATACCCACGAACTCAAGAATGGATTAATAAGCTGTGGTATATGTGTA